>CM035427.1:144511288-144671288 GCA_020310875.1 Ceratopteris richardii | reverse complement strand
ATGCGATGCTAGCATTGCATAAGCGATGGTATTCGTTTTTTTGTCAATTCGGGGGCGTCGCTACGCCCCCTATTTCTTGTAGTGTCTCTTTATTGTAGGTTATTCAAGAAGCTAGCCAAGCAAAAAGGTATGGCTAACTGTTGTAAGTACAATTTCTATTCTTTGTATATCATTTGAATTTTGTTATTTTCATTAGATAGCATACTCAAACTTATTGATATGCACATATACACTTATACATGATGAAGATGCACATTCACACATATACACATGCACATACACACACATATATACACATAGATACATGTGCACATACACTTAGACATACACACACATACACATGCATATGCACAAACATTTCTACAACCACATAAAAAGACTTACATGCATGCATTATTGCATATATATATACACATACACACATTAACATATACTTAAATACATGTATACGCACATCCACATGCATGCACATTCACATGCATGCACATGGATGCAAATGGAAATGCATCCACATACACATGCATGTTTCATACATATACACATGCATATACATACATTATACACATATATATGCACATACGTACACACACATATACACATGCACACACACATGCACATACATACATATACACATATACATGCACATACACACATATACACATAGAGTTACACATATACATGCACATACATATACACACATACACATGCACATGCACATACTCATATACACACATATACACTTACACATGCACATGCACATACATACATATACACACATATACACATGCACATACATACATATACACACACATACATATACACTTACGTACACACATATGAATGAATTATATAATTAAAGTATTAAAACACATGCTTAATATAAACAATAATAACAATCAATCGAACAAAACTCTTCATTACTTAATATCATACACACAATTCAAAACATAACTGAAATGAAAAATATATAGATAAATAAATATATATATATATATATATATATATCAATGTAAATACATATAATCCAATGTCATAATCAAGAATCCTAATCATCATCATCATGATGATCATCATGATCATCATCATCATCAGCAGCATCATGATCATTCTAATCATCCTCATCCTCATCATCATGATCACCCTGTGATGATCGAGATCGTCCCTCCTGTGTCTGTCTCTCCCCCTCATCCATATTTTCCTCTCCATAATACTCATGTATTATATATAACAAACATAAATAAGTAAAACAATTAAATCATTCGCGAAAATAAAATAATTATATAAAATTTAATAATACTCACAAAGGCATCCGGATGATCTCGCATATACTCGCTCAAATGTCGATATCCAAAATGTGTAACGTACTCGATCTCATGTTTCGTAGGATATCGGTCATAATCCTTTCACTGCATTGAAACAAATAAAAGAGATTAGTTTCTTGCATTTTAACTAAAATAAAAAATATACTCACAATAACACATATACTTACAAATGTAGCTACAAAATCATAATGGCCCATTTGGCCTAGGTGCGATGTGTGGCCTGACTCAACTCTCTTCTTTGCAGCAACCTGTTTATTTAACAAAAAAGAAATACATAAATTAAATGTAAAAAATTACTAAAATATATGAAAATTATAAATATACACTATTAATTTGTATACCTTCTGCTGAGGAAAATGACTCCTGAAGACGTAGCTATCTACGAAAAAACTTCCACGTGTCAAGTGGTATGTTAGGTCGCCTCTTATTTTTTTCCACCATACAATATCTCCTGTTAGTTTAATCTCAAACAGAAAAAAAAATCAGAATACATACACATATATACACACATACCCACATACACATATACATGCAAACATATATGCACACATATATGCATACATATACACATATACATACATATAACATAAACACACATATACATATCCACATATATACGTACACACACATGCATGCATATACACTCATTCATACAAAATACATGCATTTATCCCACAATAATGTGTATTTGTGTATATGTGAATATGTGTGTATGTGTAAATGTGTATATGTGAATATGTGTGTATGTGTAAATATGTATATGTGATTTTTTTGTGTATGTAAATAATCAGATTATCAATATCAAATACCATTATTTGTAGATTCTGATCAATCAAATGGAGCTCCACCACCGACTCCTCATCGTGCAACGACTATATATTGTAAGAATATCAAACATTTAATTTTAAATATATTTGATGGATACATAACTTATATATTTTTTTGTTGCTTATTATAATCAGATGCTGATGAATCAGAGAGTACTCCACCACCTCCTACCCATGCAACGACTTCACATGTGTCCTCCGATAGGAATTATGATGAATTTTACTATCAAGAGCATATTATATGTTGGTGTAACTCTTGTTATGGCACGTATCAAAGACCACGATTGGAATGTATTGAACATGAGGCAGAGTATGGTACTTTTGAGCGTGCACCATCACCTGGTCAACGTGATAATGCTTGGGTATGTATTTTTTATATAGATTAATGTCATTATTTTATTTAAAAACCATATACAAAATCAAATTATTGTTGATATACAGGAATACTTGATCAATGATGATGGGGATGATAATTTTTCTCATAATGTTAATATACCTCGTACACGTCATGGACTTGATGTTCATCAATTACAAGCAGAGGTTTCTAGAAATCCTCTACCTCCTAGTTTAGAGACTGAAACAGCTGGAGATTATCCATTGCTACCTCGTGATCATTCTCTAGTACACACATATGATAGAAGAAGATATGGATGATGGAATAGAGGACCACTTCCTTTAGATGGAGAGGTTTTCAACTTTTGGGGTAATCGCTATATGATTGCTCCATCCACTATTACTAATGATGGTCGTGGTCTCTTTATTGTAGATGATTTGTATGTGCCTCCGAACTCTGAAGTCACTCTTATGTCATTTTGTGGTCCTATATATGGATGGGGAGATTGGCATCGACTTTCACGTTATGTTCAAAGCATGAGTACTTATGGAATATGCTTGAACGCAACATCCCTTACTAGTAGAAGGATTTTACATGCAGAAAATGAAAGATTATATATTGATGGAAGACTTTACACATATGGAAATATAGCAGGTTTAATAAATAGTAGTCGAGGGTTACATAATAGTTCAAGGACTAATTGCACATTTGAGGAGCATGAAAATAGTCATGAATCACCATACATGAGTAGAGATGTATCAAGATACATAGTTGTCAATGCTATTACTACATTACATGCAGGTGATGAACTATGAGTGAATTATGGATGGCGTAGATCTCCAAGAGCACCTTTTAGCTAGAGAGAATAAAAATTTTCTATCCATATTTAATAACTTATATATTTAATTTTATGTTTAAAGTTTACTTTTTATTCATTTATGGAATACTAACGATTTTTATTTATATGTGTAGATTCCAACTAATGATGTTGATGATATTTCTCCACACCATTCACAATTGCCAGTAAGACCTCATTTATGAGAAGTTTCTATGAGGAGGCTACGCAAAAGTGATCCTGTGGAATATGCAAGGTTGAAAGATCTATATTCAAAAGAAGGTAAAGTACAAGATTTATGCGACAATGATGAAGATGATGGCATGTCAGATTTTATTGAGGATTGGTATCAAAATGATAGTGAGAGCATTGATATTTCTAAAAATGAGAAATATCTTTGAGAGGAATGTCTAAAGCATGTATATGAAGGAATTCGTTTGACACGGCTAAGTTCGAACTTACTTATTCTCAATCTTCAAAATCGATTTGGATGGAGTAATGTGTCTGTTTCGACACTATTAAGGTATAATTTTCAATTTTCTATCTATTTATATATATATATATATGCATAAATATATATGTATATAAATACATGCATATATAATCATACACATAATATACATGAATGTATACACACACATATACACACATACACATGTTATGAGAGTAAGGTCAAATTATACATACCTATATCGAATGAAGATGTTTTGTCCATCTAGCCTTTAGAATTGTCCACCCAACCTTTAGAATCTTGTTGACACATATGTTTCTCCTATTTTAGTCGACCTAATACCTATGCCGCTAATTCTTTTTAATACAAATATTAAGTATCACTTACAAAGGAAGGTCTTAAGTCATATTTAAAATGGGAGGAGCAAATTTATCTTGAAGATTTTGAAGGATGGAAAATAATTTTAAACGATGGGCGGACAAAAAGTGTCCATTCAATGCAGATTTTTATTCTTACTTTAGATAAGGTAAGAACAAGAACTTGAATTGAATGGACACTTTTTGTATGCCCATCTTTTAAAACTATTAATGCATCTTTCAAAATATTCACGAAAAATTTGATCCTCCCATTTTACATATGACTTAATACCTTCATTGGTAACTGATACTTAATATCTGTAAACAACTTAGTAAGACAGGTAATAGATTGACTATAAAATGGGAAACCCCCAAACGATTCAATGGGAAATTGCAAATGTTTATAATTGTGTATGCATGTATAAGTATACATTTGTGCATGTAGGCATGTATATGTGATGCGTACATGTATATATGTATATGTGTCTATGTGTAAATGTGTACATGTAAATATGTATGCATGTATATATATATTTATGTGTGCATGTAGGCATGTATATGTGATGTGTACATGTATATATGTATATGTGTCTATGTGTAAATGTGTACATGTAAATATGTATGCATGTATATATATATTTATGTGTGCATTTAGGCATGTATGTGTGATGGATAATATATCTACTCCATTTTATATTTATGTATGTGTATCTACATGATGTGTATATATCTTTATATATATTATGATCCTCGTTGATTCGAGTAGCTATATATAGAGGCATAAGGTTGGGAGGAGAGACATCTCTCTAGTAGGACGTCGGAGGAATAAATGCAATGTGTACATATACTTCAATCATATGGCTAAAAGGTTGAATTAGAGTTTTTAAATTAGGGGTTTTAAAACCCTAATATCAAAATTAGTGTTTTCAAATTAGGATTTTTGAAATAGGATTTATTTATTTATTTATATATAGATATCTAAGTGTGTGTGTGTGTATATATATATATATATATATATATATATATATATATATATATATATATATATATATATATATATATATATATATATATATATACATACATATACACACACACACATACATATATCAGTGTGCATGCATGTGTGTATGTATGTGTTTCTATATGTGCATATGCATGTGTATGTATGTGTATCTATATGTGTGTATGCATGTGTTGTGTGTGTTTGTATATGCATGTGTATATGTATATATGCATGTAAATATGATTATATGAGTCTATGTCTGTGTACATATGATTATGCATGTGTATGTGTATGTGAGTATGTGTATGTGTCTATGTGTATTCGTTATATGTGTGTAACTACATGCATGTGTATGTGTGTGTAAAAATCTGCATGTATGTGTGTGTATGTATAAATGTGCATGTATGTGTATATGTGTGTAAATGTGCATGTATGATGTATATGTGTGTGTGTATGCATGTATTTGTACCTCTAGTCTCAATCTTTGTTTCTCTCTCTCTATCTCTCATATACATACATACATACATACATAAACACACATACTCATATCCACATATATATACATAAAAGCAATGCGTACCGTGCATTATCACGACGATGAGCCATAAGTGTCCGCATCTCTTTTAGACACCACTTATGCGACCATCCTGACCCAAACTCTGTCTCAAGTGAACTAAGTACGTATTTCTTATCCCTCCCAACATGCTCACTACAAAAATTAAAAACATCATGTAAATAAAACATAAGATATTTATTTCAATTTATATGTAAAATTTATACTTACTTCCATGGTAAGTGGACAAGGTGCAGGTAAGAGTGGCATAATGCTCGCATTCTTCTCTTGAATTCCAATCCATTCCCTATGTACACAATGTTCCCCTCTGGCTCTATATCGCACTGTAGCCCTAAGGTGCCTATGCATGTCCTCATAGGCAGCTCTGCTCTGCTATCATGATCTGGAGGTGGTATAGGTGTCTTGAAAATAGATAGATAAAAATAAATAAAAATATGTGTTATAATATCATTAAAAAAGTTTATGAAAAAAAACATACCTATGAGTAGATAGTTGTCTTCCTACATGTGGAGCCGCAGAAGAGCCTTCCTCTGATCGCTCGGTAAGCATGTGGATCATATAATCCAGCTCATCATTAGGCATCTCTGAGTACTCATGCATGATGACCCCTAGCGTATCAGACGGAACTCTTGCTCTCATAAGACTTTTAATGAGAGTGAGTTTCGCCTTTCTCTCTCTACTAGGATCCATAATACCTAACATATAAAACAAAATGGGTTAGAAATCAACATATATATGTGTACATATGTATGTATGTGTGTATATGTGTATGGTGTATATGTGAGTGTGTGTATGCATGTAAACATGTATGTATGCATATGCATGTGCATTATGTATGCAAATGTATGCATGTGTGTGTATGTGTGTGTATGCATGTAAGTATGTATGTATGCATATGCATTATGTATGCATGCATGTGTATGTGTGTGTGGGTATGTGTCTCTATGTGTGTGTATGCATGTATATGTGTGTATGTCTCTATGTGTCTGTCTATGCATATATATGTGTGTATGTGTCCACGTGTGTGTATGTGTGTGTGTCTATGTGTGTGTGCGTCTATGTGTATATACGTGTGTATCTGTATATATGTGTCTATGTGTGTATGTGTGTGTATATGTGTGTGTCTATGTGTGTATCTATATATATATATATATATATATATATATATATATATATATATATATATATATATATATATATATATATATATATATATATATATATATATATATATATATATGTCTATATGCATGTGTATGTGTGTGTGTATATGTGTGTGGATGTGTGTGTGTGTCTATGTGTGTATGTCTGTGTGTATGCATGTGTAAGTGTTTTTGTGTATGTGCGTGTGTAAAACTGTGTGTATATATATGTGTATGTGTATATGTGTATATGTGTGTATGTGTATATGTGTGTATGTGTCCATGTGTGTGTATGTGTCTATGTGTGTATGTGTATGCATGTAAGCATATATCTATGCATATGCATGTGCATTATGTATGCATGTGTGTGTATGTGTGTGTATATGTTTGTATGTCTGTGTATGCATGTAAGTATGTATGTATGCATATATGTGTGTGTATATGTGTGTATGTCTATGTATGCCTGTAAGTATGTATGTATGCATATGCATATGCATTATGTATGCATATGTATGCATGTATGTGTATGTGTGTGTATGTCTCTTTATGTGCATGTGTATGTGTGTGTGTCTCTCTCTACGTGTGTGTGTGTGTGTGTCTATGTGTGTATATGTATATGTGTGTATGTGTGTGTATGCATGTAAGCATGTATGTATGCATATGCATATGCATTATGTATGCATGTGTGTGTATGTGTGTGTATGTCTCTCTACATGTGTATGTGTGTATGCATATGTATGCATGTGTGTATGCATATGTATGCATGTGTGTATGCATGTAAGCATGTATGTATGCATATGCATATGCAGTATGTATGCATATGCATATGCTTTATGTATGCATATGTATGCATGTGTGTGTATGTCTCTCTACGTGTGTATGTGTGTATGCATATGTATGCATGTGTGTATGTGTGTGCATGCATGTAATTATGTATGTATGCATATGCATTATGTGTGTATGTGTCTATGTGTGTATGTGTGTGTGTATGTGTGTGTGTGTCTATGTGTATGTGTGTGTATGCATGTGTATGTGTGTGTAAATCTGTGTGTATATGTGTGTGTATGTGTGTATGTGTCTGTGTATGTATGTGTCCATGTGTGTGTATGTGTATGCATGTGCATTATGTATGCATGTGCATTCTGTATGCATGTGCATTCTGTATGCATGTGCATTATTTATGCATGTGCATTATGTATGCATGTGCATTATGTATGCATGTGCATTATGTATGCATGTGCATTATGTATGCATATGTATGCATATGTGTGTGTATGTGTGTATGTGTGTGTATGTGTATGCATGTATCTATGCATATGCATGTAAGTATGTATGTATGCATATGTATATGCATTATGTATGCATGTATGTGTATGTGTGTGTGTATGCATATATGTGTGTGTATGTGTGTATGTGTGTGTATGTGTGTGTCTATGTGTGTATGTGTATGTGTGTGTATGTGTGTGTATGCATGTAAGCATGTATGTATGCATATGCATGTATGTGTGTATGTGTGTGTATCTATATATATGTGTCTGTATGCATGTGTATGTGTGTGTGTAAATGTGTGTGGATGTGTGTGTGTGTAAGTGTGTGTCTATGTGTGTGTGTATATTTGTGTGTATGTGTATGTGTGTGTGTCTCTATGTGTGTATGTGTGTGTCTATGTGTGTATATACATGTGTATCTATATATATGTGTCAGTGTGCATGTGTATGTGTGTGTGTGTAAATGTGTATGGATGTGTGTGTGTAAGTGTGTATGTGTCTATGAGTGTGTATGTGTTTATGTGTGTGTATGTGTCTATTTGTGTGTATGTTTCTATGTGTGTATGTGTATGCATGTATGTATGCATATGCATTATGCATGTCAATGTGTATGTGTGTGTGTGTGTGTGTCTATGTGTGTATGTGTATGCATGTATGTATGCATATGCATGTGCATTATGTATGCATATGCATGTGCATTATGTATGCATATGCATGTGCATTATGTATGCATATGCATGTGCATTATGTATGCATATGCATGTATGTGTGTATGTGTATGTGTCTATGTGTGTGTATGTGTCTATGTGTGTATGTGTATGTATGTATGTATGCATGTATGTGTTTATGTGTGTGTATGTGTCTATGTGTGTGTATGTGACTATGTGTGTATGTGTATGCATGTATGTATGCATATGTGTGTGTATGAATTATGTATGCATATGTGTGTGTATGCATTATGTATGTGTATATATGCATTTGCATTATGTATGCATATGTGTGTGTATGCATGTAAGTATGTATGTATGCATATGCATATGCATTACGTATGCATATGCATATGCATTATGTATGCATGTATGTGTATGTGTGTGTATGTCTCTCTATGTGTGTGTACGCATATATGTGTGTGTATGTGTGTGTGTATGTGTGTGTATGTGTGTGTGTGTATGTGTGTGTATGCATCATTATGTGTGTATGTGTCTATGTGTGTGTGTATGTATGTGTGTGTCTATGTGTATGTGTGTGTGTCTATGAGTGTGTATGTGTTTATGTGTGTATGTGTCTATGTGTGTGTATGTGTATGCATGTATGTATGCATATGTGTGTGTATGCATTATGTATGCATATGTGTGTATGCATTATGTATGTGTATGTATGCATGTGCATTATGTATGCATATTTGTGTGTATGCATGTAAGTATGTATGTATGCATATGCATATGCATTACGTATGCATATGTATGCATGTATGTGTATGTGTGTGCATGTCTCTCTATGTGTGTGTATATGCATATACGTGTGTGTATGTGTGTGTGTATGTGTGTATGCATGTGTATGTGTGTGTATGCATCATTATGTGTGTATGTGTCTATGTGTGTATGTGTGTGTGTATATGTGTGTGTGTGTCTATGAGTGTGTATGTGTTTATGTGTGTGTATGTGTTTATGTGTGTGTATGTGTTTATGTGTGTGTATGTGTCTATGTTTGTATGTGTATGCATGTATATATGCATATGTGTGTGTATGCATTATGTATGCATATGTGTGTGTATGCATTATGTATGTGTATGTATGCATGTGCATTATGTATGCATATGTGTGTGTATGCATTATGTATGCATATGTGTGTGTATGCATATATGTGTGTGTGCATGTATGTGTGCATGTATGTGTGCATGTATGTGTGTGTATGCATGTATATGTGTGTGTATGCATCATTATGTGTGTATGTGTGTATATGTGTGTGTATGTGTGTGTGTCTATGTGTATGTGTGTGCGTCAATGTGTGTATATGTCTGTGTATGCATATGTATGTGTGTGTATGTGTGTGTGCGTGCATACCTGGCTTCACGATAGATATCTTGCTCTCTCTCGTGCTCTCTCTTTCTCTGTCTCTCTCTGTCTCTCTCTCTCTCTCTCTCTCTCTCTCTCTCTCTCTCTCGCTTGTGCATCCAAATCCTGGCACAAATGTGTCAGGAGAAATCAATTTTTTTTTTAACATTCCATAGCGTCGCTTATGAGACGCTCTGGAACACAGGATGTCGCTTATGCGATGCTAAAACGTCCCAGCCAGTTTGCCAACATCGCAAATAGCGACGCTATTTGTGATGCATACTTTTAGCGTCGCTTATGCTATTTGTGATGCATACTTTTAGCGTTGCATAAGCGATGCTAGCATCACTTATGTGACGACTGCTCGTAAAAAAAAACCCAAAAAGAGGACCATCGCTTATGCGACGTTAGCGTCGCATAAGCGACGAATCCCGTTTTTTTTCAATTCGGGGGCATTGCTATGCCCCCCGTATTTCTTGTAGTGAATTGATTGGCATGAACAAAGGTAGATTAAGGATCCGGTACAAAAACGGATCTAACAAGATCAGAAGAAACAGGAGGAAATTCAGAGTATATCAAAAGTTGGTGATAACCTAGTGCCAACTCACATACAAAGGTAGGAAAATGGGGTGAACCCTAAGAAGGAGTTGGACAATGATTGGTTTGAGGTAATTATTAGTTCCCCTTTACAATTATCTTTGGATCAATTATTATCTTTAGTCCCAACTTTTAAGGAAAATTTGTTGAAGAAGCTAGTTGGGCAACAATTAGAGCCAACAAAGATGTCTACAATTTTAGCATCAACCAATAATATTAATCCACAAGATGTGGATTTTGTAGTGCCAGTTATTCAAGCACAATATAAGTAGAGAATGTTTGATGAAGTTTTGTTGGATGGTGGTTCAGGTGTGAATAACTTAACAGAACATATTTTTAAGGAGATGGGGAATGGGGCATTAGCTCCAGTGCCTTTTTAGGTCAAGATGGCGAATCAAACAAGAGTGCAACCTTTAGGAATTCTGAAGCAGTAGCAAATAGTAATTGCACGTATGACATTCATGGTCAATTTTGTGTTAATCAAAATATCAAAATCTACCTACCCATATGAGATGTTGTTATGTAGACCATGGTTAAAGTTAGCCAAAGTAAAGCAAGATTGGGGTTTAAATGTGGTAGCTATCATTAAGGGGAAAAAGGAAGTTATAATACCAATGCAGGGAAGGTAGAATATGTTAGTAAAAGAAAAAACTTTAATGGCCTAGACCATTGGTTTAGTTGAGGAAATAGAGGATGATGAAAAAGAAGAATTCTTGAAGGCAAATCCAACAGTGGTCCCCTTATTGGAAGTGTATGTTGAAGGAATACTCCAAAAAGAGGAGCAATTGTTGGACAACATATTTGATCCAGCAGTGGGTGACAAAATAGAAGGAATAAAGCTGAGGTGGTTATTTGAGCAAAATCTAGAAATTCCAACTCAACAAAAATTGGATCAAGAAGAGGAGCTGATAAATCTTGCAGAAAGAATATATGAAGAAAAGTATGCAATTGTCTGGTAGGGTGAATGATGTAATATGCCTCTTTTCTAGTGAAATAATTCATTTTGAACTTTCTGAATTTCATTGTGGGGATAATGCTTAGAATGAATAATTAGTTCATTTTATGCATGTAGGAAAAAATTTGGGTTGACAAGTTTCATATTCTCTCTCTAGACCTTATTCGCATCATGTTTTCTAGTGGAATTTTGAAGGTGAAGATGAAAGAATTAAGAAAAACTCTCTATGAGAGAAAGGTAGAGCAAGTATAGGAGAGTAAAAGTGCCTGTGTGAAATTTTTGTGAATCATGTTTTAAGTACTTCGTTCAGGGTCCTACATTTACTTCATTGTAAGAAGATGCCTTGATTTTACTCTCTCTCTAGAATTTTGAAACTTGCAAGGCTCAAAAGTGGCATTTGGAGGTGGATTTGGACCTCCAAAGTCTCTAACACTATTGTGCAAATCACAAAATTGAATAAAAGTGTCTCTCACAAGCTTGAGCTAATTCCTCACCGTTTTTGAGTTACAGGGCTTTGAAAAGTGCCATTTTCCAACACTTAAAAAAAACAACGAGGGCTTATCTATTTCTACTCGAATCCGTGATTCTGATGCTCACGTGTCACCATGTCTAATTATGGATATTTTTGGATATGTCTTTTTGGTGTTTTTATCCTATTTTTGACAGGTACGCTAAAGAAAGAAAGCACAGTACGATCACATGGCTTTTTGCGGAAGTTTTGGAGAAACTTGACTTTTTCTAAATTTGGTGGATCGCATACTTCTTTGGGAGGGTAGCGATCAAACTCTGATATAGGGAGACATGCACATCAACACAGGGGATGCACAGAAATCTGAGAATTACCTTGTGATTGAGAGTGAGAGTGAGTGAGAGTGAGAGTGTGATTGAGAGTGCGAGTGTGAATGCGATTGTGATAGCTCAGGGGTGGTCGGGAGGTAGAGGCTTCATCAAGAAGCTATTGTCCAAAGCTATTTTACCATTGATTCACATCTATAATATCATAATTCTTTCTTCTCTGCATCATATTTGTTTCTACTCTTCAACATCAGATTTTCTCTTGCCTTGTGCAATCTATGCGTTCTTCTCTCCTCTATTATTTTTGAGTGATCAAAAGATTTTGATTGGGGATAGGTTGTGATTGAGGTAACACTAAAAAGGAAGATGAACTTCAGGAAGTCAATTGGGGTACAAATGCTGAAGCCAAAATGGTGCGAGTAAGCAAAGAATTGGAAGCTCAATTTTTACATTATCTGATTTGCTTATTGAAGGAGTATATTGATGTATTTGCTTAGGATTACTCTCAAGTAAAAGGGATAGATCCAAATCTACATCAACATCAGATTAATTTGAAGACAGATGTTCCGATGGCACAGGAAAGCTATAGGATGAACCCAAACTTTGCAAAACAAGTCAAAAAAGGAAATCAACAAGCTCTTGGCAGTTGGATTCATCAAACTTGTAAATCAGGTAATGTGGTTATCACCCATTATTGTTGCTATTAAGAAGCCTCTTTTAACAAGGAGATTAGCAAGGTGGATGCTCTTACTCTAGGAATTTGATTTGTGATTGTCCATACTCCAGGTAAAGAGCATGCTATGGTTGATTACTTCAGTAGATTGGAATCAGGGGAAGCACTAGTGGGAGTGAATGATGAGTTACCACATGCAGAATTGTTTAATGCTCATGTTGCTGATTTAGATTCTTGGTATGACTAGTTTTTGGCATTCGTAACGGATGAGGTGTCACCTCAAAATTTCACTATAGATCAGAGAAAGAAGTTTGCTTTAAAAAGTAGGCCATATTTGGTGATAGAAGGTGCATTATATAAAAAGGGGGTTGATCAAGTAATTAGGAGGTGTGTGCCAGATTTTGAGCAAGCAGCCATGTTGTACGAAGCACATTCAGGAGCAGTGGAAGGACATTTATCAGGAGATACTACAAGTAAGAAGATTGCAAGTTGGGTTGTGGTGGCCTACTGTATTCAAGGATGCTCATGAGTTTGCAAAAAGGTGTGTTATTTGCCAAAAAACAGGTCAACCAAATAATGTGGATAGAATGATTGGTCACCCTGTTTTACCATTAGACCCATTTCAAAAATGAGGGATGGATTTTGTGGGCCCAATTAAGTCAATTACTCAGTGTGGCAATAGATATATTTTGGTAGCGATAGATTATTGTACAAAGTGGGTTGATGTAGTTGCGCTTAAAGATAATATGGCGACAAGTGTAGCTAAGTTTATCTATCATAATATCATGACAATTTTTGGATGTCCAGTAGAATTGGTGAGTGATAGAGAAGCTCATTTTCTCAATGAGGTAATTTCAACATTTGATTATGCACAAGAAATCTACAGCTTATCAGCCACAAGCGAATGGTCAGGCAGAGAGTACCAATAAGACTTTATTGAGGATTCTTAAAAAATTGGTACATGATAATCAAAAGAATTGGGATTCAATGTTAGATTTAGGATTATGGTCCTTCAAAACAACTTTTAAGGTAAGAATGGGAATGGCACCATTTAGGTTAGTATATGGTTTAGAAGTTGTTGTTCCAACGGATTTTGTGGTTCCAAGTTTACAAGTAACTATAGAAAGGATGTCTTTGGAATTATTAATAAAGCATAGAAGCAAATATCTTTTACAATTAGATGAAGATCATTTAGTGAGTTCTTATATTACAAAAATCATTCAAAGGAGGAGACAAGCTTGGGTAGATATGAATGCTAAATTTAAAGTATTCCAAGTCGGAGACTGGGTTATGGCCTACAATTCTAAATTAGGACCACACCCAGGAAAGCTAACACTCAGGTACTAAGATGTCAAAGATGTGGGGCAAGGAACTTTTCTTGTAGCAGATGTGTTTGGTACTAAGATGGACAACCCTATTAATGGGTTTCGGCTAAAGAAACTTCAGGGTAAACCTCCACACATGGATTGGTTAAGAGCAAGTTTGACACAAATAGAGTTTGAGCCGGATACTCAATGCAACATCAATAATGATTACAGTCGGATGCTATGCAATTGGATTTCAATAGAATTAATCAGAGTTTTGTTGCTCCGATGTTGCTTGATCGGATGGTATTGGGTCGGATCTTGGTTGGTTCCAAAATACTAGCGAAATAGTCTTTTTAACAATGACCTCGAAGCGTAGGCAAAACTTGAATTATTATTTGGATTTCACTTATGTCTATTTAAATCATGGCTATGTCAATTTATGCATGTGGATATTCCTATCATATGAACAAGTTGGATTGCATGAGTGTGTTTTCATTCTACTCGTGTACATTGTGTGTGGGTCAGTATGCCTAAAAGCAAGTCGACAAGCTTAACATCAGTTCTTTAGTCCGACTCTACTGCAGAGATGAGGGGTCGATTGAGGAGTAAAGAGAGTGTTGTGTGCAAGGAAGATACGTCAAATGAGGAGCATGATAGTTCTACACAAGAAGAAGAAGAGCAAACGCTGTTACCTACAAGTAAATTGGCTCAGTCATCAATGGATCCTTACATAGATTACAAGATGGAGCTAGATACCAATACACTAGTAAATGCAACATGGTTACAGCAGATAACTTTGTTTTCTTTTGCAACGTTACCTTGGGAGAATTGGAAATCCAATTATTATGCTAAAATTCAAGTTGAAATTATACACAAAAGTAAAGGTCAGATATTGCAGCAGGTAAAATTGTCCCTTGAATTAATTTCAAAAGTTTTTCATTTACCCATTTTGAAGAAGCCAGTAGTACCAAAATGTCCAGCAGATGCAGTAAGAAAGGATTTGGGCCTAGGGAAGGTGGTAGGCAATATTATATGCTCAAGAATGTTTTGTATGCATGAAGGAAACAGTTGAAGTGGTATTTAGAAAGGTTATGCTTCGTTGTGAAGTACGATAATATGTTGAAAGATAATTATTCACCTCTATGCTGGGCGAAATGAGGAAAGAAAATTAGCTAGGTGCATTGGATGTATGAACATATGTACGAAGAGATTTTTTTGTCCGACAGAAGAAGAATGAAGTCAAATAGTAGGTTGTCTGCATGTGTGGCAACACTATTTCAATTTGTTCAGAAAGTGGAGAAAGGTGATACTATATGGCCAAGTGTATGATTGCAGCAGTAGTTGTCATCTGTGCAAAAGCAAAAGGAAGTGGAGTGTGTTACATTGGAGGATCAATAGCATATCAAATGTTACTGAAGGTAGGTTATGAAGCAGATGAGGCATTATCAGTTGTGAAGAAGATTTAAGTAGAAACTCCAAACATTACAAATTTACATGATGAGCCAATTAAGGTAATGGAAGAATTAAAAATGCCTATAATTATGGAGAAGAGTTTTAGGTTGTCGAAGAAAAGAAGAATGGATTCGACATTAAAGACAAAAATTGTACGATTACCTTTTGAGGACATGGGTCAAACATCTTTTGTGGTCATAACGGATGTTCAAGATGCATATCAGAAATTGGAAGTGGTGCATAATTATATGGTGAAACAGTAGGAATTATTAAAAGAACAAAAGTTGATGAACGAAATATTAAATTCAGGGGAATATCAACAGTAACAAAAGCAAGTTCAAGGTTTGCAGATGGAGTTATAGTTGAAGTCCAAACAGTATGAGGTAGCTATGGTGAAGTTGAGAAAACAGCAAGCTGTGGAATTGGTATAGGTAAAACAATCTTTACAGGTATTTGAAAACTGGACAGTAAAGATGCAGGTGATGGTGAGTAAGGAGTTGAAAAGTTTGGTAGAGGCAAATGTAGCATTACAGTTGGAGAATGAGGTATTAAATTTAAGAATTAAGACTTTGCAAGTGTTGGAAAAACAGATGTTGCAGATGGACGAAGTAGAGATGGATGTTGTATTAATGTCTAAAGTAGATATGGGTTTAATGAAGCAGCAAATGCAAAATAGGATGCAAGAATTATGGAATCGTATTAAAGAAAGACAGGAATCTTTAATTCAATATCCTTGTGAAGTTTTACAAGTTGGTTTTGTTTCTCAATATGAAAGCCAGTTGTTGGAGTCTATTGAACAAGATAAAAAAGACAAAGAGGAATTATTGCAACAAATAGAAGAACTGAAGGGGAGATTGTTGTAATAGGATATGGGGGAAGAAAATGCAGAATCAAATTCAACAAGACTTGGTTTGATAAGAGGATGTTCAAAGGGTAACTATGGTGCAAATGGATACTGAAGTAGGAGCTGAGAGAGTTGAAGAAAGTACAATGATCTCAGAAATGGTACAAATGGGGAACCAGAATAGAGAATTGAGTGTGGTTGTAATTGATCAATGGTTTGTGGGATCAAGTTAGATTTTTACAAATCATCCACCCGATAGTGCCACGTGTTAACAATACAAATTTTTCCAAGAAAAGTTTCTCAGTCGGATATTTAAAGTGTTCAGTTTGCTAAATCGGAGTTTTCTCAGTCAGATCTTGCTGACTTGGATGTTTGATGAGTTTGATTTTTGAAAGTTCGTTACAATCGAATTTTAACAACTTTGTCGCATGATGTAAACGATTGTATTCACGTGATGCGGACATATTGTTTATTTAATAGGACTTAATTTGTATGTGAGGGCGATGGAACAAAGGTTTGGACTAAAGAAGATCTTGGATTTCTCCTTTTGATTGTATCCGTAGCTTTGTATTTCTGTTTAGTGCTCAAGCTTTGTAATCTTTGATCAATGTTTAAATCTGTTTGATGCATTTTCTGTTCATTTTGAGTGTGTGTTTCATTCTACTGTGTGAGTAAGTAGTGATGTGTTGAAGAACCCGAACAATAAACACATAGAGGTCCACAAATGTTTACAAAGTTATTGGATGATTCTAAACTCAAAGTTTTCAAGGATGTGATAAAGTTGTAGGACATGGCTAAAGATAACTCCCAAATGAGCTTGAGGTGGAGCGTTGAAGATAAATGTGCAAATTCATTGTCACATGAGCTATTCTTGGATAAATTTACCAAATTTAAAGGTAAATATGAATGTAAGTCTAAATAAGAAAAATCTAGTCGAAAGTAATGATGAATAAAAGATACAATATCTACCTTGTAGTGAGTGGCATGTAGTGGGCAAACAAATCCAAATGGTGAGTTAAGAAGAAGGCACAAGCTTACATGCTCACTGGCTATAAAAGTGGAGTGGGAGCATGTTCTCAATAAGTAGAGAAAGATACAAGAGCCCCCAATAGTTAGATTTGATCTTAAAACCATTTTGTCATTTTGTCTTCTCATAGATTGTTTCCATACGCACCTCACTTTGTACACAATCATGTGAGGTTCATATCTCGATATGTAATCATTTCTTTTGTTTAAACACTCATTGGATATCTATCTTGTTTATCTCTCTATCCCAAATATCTTCTTCAAAGGTTGTATATTTTGTGAGTTATTAGTACGATGGTGAAGTCTAGTTCTTCAACATACTTGTGTGGATAGGTATTCCATTTTTGTGAGTTACATTTCCAAACCAAAACTTATCCAAATTATGTTATTTATAGCTTTTTGAAAAACTTATCTTGTGTACTTTTTTATTCTCAAATTTCTACTTAAAAAGTTCTATATTCTGTGAGTTATCATGTTGGAGTTTGAGGCCTATGGAAGCACGAGAACAACACAAGGAAGAAGAAGAAGCTTAGAGCATGGCACAACACTCAATGATTTACCAAGTGAATGTACAAATATGAGTGAAATGTTATGGTTATAGACATAAAGGGTTATAGACATATATACAAGCAGAGGGGAAAAACCTCCAAAAGAGGGAAAAAAGTGCCCCAGTGGTCCTAAGTGTATTCACACACATCACTACTAAAATATATCAACAAATCCCCTTGGGAGTGATGCGGTGAACAAGGAGTTGGCACTCATGTATAAGAAAGTGCCAAGTTATGTGGAAAGAGATCAATCTACAAAAGGAAGTAATCCCAAAGCTTTGCAGAAAGCTTCAAAATTCTCCTTAGGCAGAGCCTTTGTGAAAAGGTCTATCAAGTTCTCTTACATGGACATGGACATGGACACATATGCCAAACTGATCTCTCTAGTAGAGAATCTCTCCCTTTTATGACATAATGATAGTGCACCTCAATGTGCTTTGTGTGATCATGGAACACAAGGCTCCTCGCATCTTGCAATGCTTTGATTGTCAGTGAAGATGGTGGTGGTAAAAGACTAACCAACACCCAAATTAGCCAAAAGGAGTCTAAGCCATACACACTCAATAGTCACTATGAAGGTTGCTCTATACTTAGCCTCACAACTAGAAGTGGCCATAGTAGGTTGCTTCTTTCTCAACCAAGATATGCATGAGCTACCAAGCATGAAGCCAAAACCACCATGGGAAACACAAGTGTCATAATAACCAACCTATTTTGAGTTTAAAAAAGCATTTAAATCTTGTGGTAGTGATCCCCCCTTGGGATAAAACAATCCAAATTCTGGCTTTCTGGTTGGTGCATCAAAAACCCTGTTCTTACTTCTTGCTTTGCATTCACTGGTTCTACTCCATTATCTTTGGCTTGTGTCTTTTACTCCCTATATATTCCTTTCACCTTATGTGTGCCCCTCTGGGGCTTTGGGTAGAGGGTGTGATTATTCTTTTGAGCTCAATGATTTTTTACCTTTTTTCTTTGATCTTCGTCTTCTTTTGCTTGATTCTCCCTCCATGGTAGATAATGAAGTAGAATAAAGACACCTTAGAGTGATGGAAAACATCCATGCATCCAAGAAACGGCAAATACATACTTTGAGCCACACACTAAGGATAAGCAATGGAAAGAAGGAGACTTATTTTTGGTCTACATGTTAAAGCAATATGCGAAAAAATTCAATAGAGAGGCTATGACCCACTGGTGATACACTATATATCATCTAGTGGTGTTGTGAAATTGGCATCCCTTGGAGGCGAAGTAATTACAAATTACATAAGCAGATGTGAGGGGCCTCTCACTGAAGAGATGTTGTGCCAACTATAGAATTCTAAGGATGGTAAAGATGAAGAGCTATGCAAACGTAAAGAATCTCAAGAAGAGGATTTAGCTCGCCTCAAAAAATGCAAACAAATGAAATAAAAATCCTATGAATGTATAGATAGATAGTACGACATTCCCATGGGACATGTGAGGTGCATGATCTGACTCAAATAATTACTAATTGATGATCACATATTTGGGCTTCACTAGGACATCAGTCCTCGGTATCCATAAGAATCCTCATAGATATTGGAATTGTAAGCAATGACATGTGTCTATGTTCTTCAAAAAGGCTTAAAGTTAAGATCCTTTTGATCAATGCTACTCTTATTGGAATGGGTATTACACATACTCAATGTTGTGGAGAATCATCTATACCTCTCCAGATGAGATGTGAAACTACTAGAGAAATTCTGAGTGTCATGATGACAACCTAGCAAACCACGTAGTGCTAGGGCAAGATTATTTCCTACATCATCCATTGGTCAATCTTACAACCAATTATCTCACAAGAAAAATTGGAACCAAGAGGATAAAAGTCCAACTAGACAAGTATTGCGCACCAAAAGCTAAACATCCACACAAAAGAAGGAAATACAATCATCCATGGTGGAAACCATAAGAAACTTTTAAAATCATCATCACATGCTCAAGTTTCACATGAACCTAGAAAGCAAACTAAAATTTACACAACAAGTTTATTGAAGCAAGTCTCGATGGTCAAAGCATCAACTTCTTCTCAATTGCAAGATCAGCCAATTGAATTAAGACCTCAATAAAAGGGAACTAACAAAGCAAATGACTTTTCATCAAGAATGAAAGTCTCCACCTCAAAGAACATGGCAAGGTTGGATACCCAAGGCCTTGTTGCAGAAGAAAAAAGGCTATAACTGGATTTAGATCTCCAAGTCTAGTGCATCAGCCAACCACCTTCAACCCTTGGGATATCCACTACATCATGTAAGGAAAGATAAGAAGCATATCCGCCCACTCAAGGTGCATCAAAGTAACATCATTAGCATCAATTTTCAAGAACAACAAGCACAATGATGATTTGGAGAAGGAAAGCTCCAACAAAGATGTCCTATGTAGACACACTTAGTCAACAATGGCAAGAGGCACCTAAATTCATTTAGCCTCAAGAGTGCATGTGGAACATCCTTACGTTCTGACCTAAAGAAAACCTCAACTTTATGACTCCTTTACATTCACACCAATAGATTAATATTAGATAATCTATTCAAAAGCTCATCATGATCTATGTCTTATAATGCTTTATGTTTTGGTGGCCATGGAGGTAACTATCTTGGGCATTTGATTGACTCTACACTACAAGGAATATGGGTGCTTAGCGATGGTTAACACGGCACAATTTCATCACTATATAATTGCATAAAGCGTCAAAACAAGCATCGAGCATGCAATGTTGGTTAAACAATGAAAACTTTGACATTCTTATCGACATGTGGAGCGATGGGCATTGCGACAGTTACATTGAGCGTCGCTAAAGCGATGATATAAAAAAGCCTCGCATAAGCGACACTAAATGGTGTCACATAAACAATGATAATTAGCATCGCTTATGCAATGATATCTGGAGACGAATTCAAGATGGTTTAGCATTGGTTACATGATGGTTTTTTGACAAAAAAAATAATAACATTGGAGGCTCTTCGATCGTCATTTACAGGCATCTGATGAAAGAGCTCTCCAATGTTCACAATTGCGCTACGCTTACGAGCTAAAACAATCGCTTGTTGAATTGTTGTTTTGTCTAATCTCTATCTTATTGTCTCTCTCTCTCTTTGTTTCTCTCCTTTCTACCTCTTTCTCTATTTGAATTATCTCTCTCTCTATTGCAGGTTATTCAAGAAGTTAACCAATCAAAAAATATGGCACATGGTCTGATTTCGCACAAAAACCATAGAATCTAAAGTTAGGATTTGCATTAGATGGGGTTAATCCATTCTCCATGAAATCTACTAAATGGTCAACATGGCCAGTGATAGTCATAAACTACAATCTTCTGCCATATCTTAGCATTAAAAAGGAATTTAATGCTTTCACTTTTAATCCCAAGAAAAAGACAAGTTAAAGATATGAATATATATCTTGCTCCTCTCATTGATGATCTCCAAGAGTTATGGAGAGGCATTAATGACATTGATGTATCAAAAACCATCAATGAAAGATATATTACAGTTCGTGGTATTGTGGCTTGGACTATTCACGATTTTCCAAGATATGGTGTTTGTTCAGGTATTGATGTAATTTTTTTATTCAATATGCATACAAATAAATGTGAGTTAGATCAATCTATAGTAAGAATCTCAACAAAAATATTTATCTTTGACATTGAAGATTCTTGCCTGATGATCGTCCATTAAGATGTAAAAGAGAAGCGATACATTTTAATGGAAAGCTTGAAATAGGTTAGTGTCCAAAACGAATGACGTCTATGGATTAGTATAAAAAATGGACAAATGGATCTATGATAGATCCAAAATCAGAAATCTTCGGTGATGATGAAGATAATGAGAATGTGAAGAGAGGTAAAAGAAAATTGACACTCGTAGAGAATATATCAATATGGTATTCTTTGGAGTATTGGAAAGAGTTAAAAGTATGTTATCTTCTTGATCCTATGCATATATTCATCAAGGTAATGTGATCTACTAGAGAACCATATATTCTTCTTAGGCATATTGAACAAGCATTTTTTTTATAGAAACCATGATGCTTATCCTTGGTGGCCAGTCATTCATGTTCAACCTAGAGGTAGTTTTAAGTGACACCTGACTTCTACTCCCCACTAATGTTGAATCACATGCATCTATAAGAATGAGTGGAATCCACTCTATTGTACCTAGTACATCACTTGAGAGCAACATACAAGCGAAAACACACATTATAATATAGTTTGATTTCTTTTCTAGGAAAATTCATATATAGAAAAGGAGTGTACAAATTGTAGAAGCACATGCTACAAAATTGGACACTATGGTAGCATATGCACAAAGGAAAAGTTAGACACAAAAGTCCATGCCCATTTGTAGACAAAGAAATGAAGGGGAGGAAGAAATCAATGTGGCAACCACCATGTCCAAGGCCAAGAAAGTAACCAAACATGTAAGGAAAGCTTAATTAGAGGATTTGACCTCCATCATAGAAGTGCCGAGTTCAATATTGAAAAATGAGAGTCTGAAGTAGAAGAACAACCACCATGCCATCGTAGATGAGTTGTAACATCATCACACACCCCATCACCATTATCACCACAACATCTTGCCTATGACTTTTATGATTCCCTCATGGATAAGGAGGTTTCACAAGCATCGACAATAGTCATGGATTTACATTCACCACCATCACACTCAATTTTATTATCATACCCAATCCCACCACTGCATTAACCACTCCATTAGTCTTCTCTAAGAATAGTTCCACCATGATCATTGAAAACATTACAACCATTGCATCTAAAGTGTTCCACACACCCATTGCACACACTTCAGCCCCATTTACTTCCATTTCTACCACCATGCCACCAATATTTGAAACTATTGTCAGTATATTTTGCTAGTGATGTGTGTGAACACACTTAGGACCCTAGGGCACTTGTTTCCCTCTTTAGGAGAATTTTCCCCCTTGCTTGTTGCCACTCTAGCACAATGGCAAGTACCAACATGAGGAGATCCACCTCATGATTGTCAATCCGTGGAGACGTGAGGACTAGTATGATGACCACAAGCAAGTGAAGACACAAGTGCATGAGTGAGAAGCATGCAAGCATACACACACACACAATGCAAGAACAAAGAGAGGAACAATGGAGTTCTTTGTATTACTCAAAAATTCTCTTACAATAGCTCAAAACTATAACAAGCTCACCCCAAAAATGAGCTCTCTAGCTCGTTTTATAGCTTTTGACTAGGTTTTGGCTATGTCCATGTTGATATATTTAGGTACTGATGTGTGTGAACACACTAGGACCATCGGGGCACTTTTTTTCCTCTTTAGGAGGTTTTTTTCCCTCGGCTTGTACATATGCATATTGCCCTAATGGGGCTACTTATCTTTGTACATTCTCTAGTAATACATTCAATATTGTGTGTTGTGCTCCAAGCTTCTTCTCCTTCCTTGTGCTATTCACGTGCTTCCGCAGACGTCTAACTCCAACAAATGGTATCAGAGCAGGTCACCGCTTCATCTAGGGTGTCATCGACACTCCTCCGGTTGCAGTCTCAGAATCGCACAAATTTTGGTGAGCATACTCAGTGTGTTTCCGAGATCAAAACATCTTCGCTCTAGTGTGCCGAAATCGCGATCTGAGCTCGTTTCAGCCTCCGAACGCACTATCATATGGGCTTATATGATGCAACATGTATTGGTTGCAAAAGGATTGTGGAACATTGTGTAGGGTGTTGAAAAACATCCTATCACACCTGCAACTGTTACAACTGCAGGTACTGAAGATGATGTAGAAGGTGTCGAAGATGATGATATTCTACATATTCCTGTTCGTGCTGCAATTTTTGTTGCACCTACTACAGAGCAGATTTGTTGGGATGGCAGAGATGCCCACGCAAATGCACTGATAGCTTTGTCTGTCAAATGTGCCATTATTCCTCACATACGCTCTTGCAGAATAGCTAAGGATGCTTGGGATACTCTTACCAAATTGTACCAATCTAGGAATGAGGCTCGTGTTGCTTACCTCCGAAAACAGTTGGAGAGTGAGCACATGAATGAAGGATATTCTATGGACAATTTTCTAACAAAGATCAAAGACTTGAAGGAACATTTGATTTCTACTGATGAGGTTATACCAGATAGCTCACTTATGTAGACCGTTCTAAATGGTCTTCCTTATTCATATCAGAGCTTTGCTTCTACTCTTCAGTTGATGATGAAAGGCAATCCAAATGCCTTGTCATTTGAGGAGTTAGTCTATGTTTTGTTGCACGAAGATCAGTCCAAGTAGAACATGTCCATTATGTGTGTTGCAGATCAAGCTTTCCTGACTAGTTAGAAGGGCAAAGGAAAATAGAGCTCTTCTACCAGTAAGCAAAAATCTGCGAATGCTGCACATTCAAAGAACCAAGATAAAGATGAGAGAAAATTAGAAAAGCAGAAATCATTTTGCAAGTACTGTAAAGGGAATGATCATATCATAAAGAACTGTCCAAAACTGGCTGCTAAAGAGGCAAAGAAGAAAGAGGCTGGAATGGTTGTTGTAGAAGCCTCTACACCAAAAACGGAGTCTGCTAACCTTGTGCAAGAAGAAGAATGGGCATTTACTTCTGTTTGCAGTTTTGACCCATCTTCTCATGAGCAGTGCATGTCTACAGTAGACTCAGATGTTTGGTACTTTGATAATGGGACAACCAGACATATTACTTCGCAGTGCAATTTCTTCTCTTCACTCGAGCCTGCCCCTACAGGGAATATTGTTACATGTGCCAACAACTCCTCTTATCCTGTTATGGGAGTTGGTAAGATCATTTTGACTATTGCTGATGGTAGTTCTTTCACTTTGTCAGATGCTTTGTTTGTGCCAAGGATCAAGAAAAAATTGTTATCCATTTCTGCATTAGCCAAGATTGGCTTGGTTGTGAAATTTGTTGATGACAGATGTACAATTCATGATCTATCAAATGGCAACCTGATTATTGCTTCTGGCATTTTATGTCGTGGGTTGTATAAGCTCATAGACTATGAAAGATCCGTAAATGATTTGGCATGTGCAATACATGATTCTCAGCCTATGTCAGATGCAAAGCTTTGCCATGCACGCTTTGGTCATCTGAATTTCGCTAGTTTGCTACACCTATAGAAATCTGAAATGGTGTCCTCTTTGCCCAAACTTGAGGCCTTGGAAAACATGTTTGTGAACGCTGTATTTTGGGAAAAATGAAGCATTCCTCCTTCCCAAGAGACGATTCAATTCGGGCTACTCAGAAATTGAAGCTTGTACATAGTGATGTATGTGGTCCTATGCAGATACCTTCTTTTGGAAATTATCTTTACTTTGTGACTTTCATCAATGATTTTTCCAGGCATGCATGGGTATATCCATTGAAGGCAAAGTTTGAAGTGTTCATGTGCTTCAAACAATTTTTGGTTTTGGCTGAAAATCTGTCAGCATGTAAAATGGGCACCCTCCATTCTAATCGAGGGGGGGAATATATGTCTTCTGATTTTAGTGCATTTTTGGCTGAACGTGGGATAAAAGACCAGTGTAGAGTGCCATATGCACCTCAATAGAATGGAGTTGCTGAACGAAAGAACAGGTCACTCATGGAGATGGGGAGGTGTATGGTCAAGAGTCAGGCTTTACCACATAGTTTTTGGCTTGAGGTTGTCATGTGTGCAGCATATGTACTTAACAGGTGTCCCACTAAAGCGCTGCAATCTATCACTCCATATGAGGCTTGGCATGATCGCAAGCCATCTGTTGCACATTTGTGTGTTTTTGGTTGTTTGGCATATGCATTAGTGCCTGAACAACATCGTAGAAAACTGGATGATAAAGTAGTAAAATGTATTTTTGTTGGGTACAGTTCTGAAAGTAAAAGCTATCATCTGTATCATCCACAGACTAAACGCATTCTGGTTAGCCGTAATGTTTTTGTGGAAGATGCTATTCAACCATTGCTTTCATGTACTAAGGAGACATCTGTTAGCTCCAAAGACATGTATGATACTTTGCTGCCTCTTTTTACAGGAAGACAGTCTAGTGTTGGTCCTAATGAGGCAACTTCTCAACCTTTGTAGGTTGCATGTGATGATGCAGATCATCCCATTTTTTATGCAGATTTACATGATGCACTTGTTGATGAGAGAGCCGACATTGAGGAGGCAAAAACTATGCCAAAATGGCTGGTGCAAACTTTGCATGACAGCAAATTAGATGCACCTTTGTCATATCATACTCGATCAGGCTCTCATAGTGCCTCTTTTGCATCAGATTGCTATGCTATGACTGCATTTAGTCTTTGTGGTGAGAGTGAGTCTGTTTCGTTTGATGAAGCACAAAATTCAAAAAATTAGATGGCTGCTATGCAATTTGAATATGATGTTATAATGAAGAATGGTACTTGGTCTTTATGTGACTTGCCTCCTGGCAAGAAGGCCATTGGGACTAAGTGGGTATACAAGCTGTAAGCCTGATGGTTTAGTTGACATGTATAAGGCTAGGCTTGTTGCAAAGGGTTATGCGCAGGAAAGAGGTATTGATTTTGATGAGACCTTTGCACCTACTTGCCGAATGACTACTGTTCGTAGCATCTGTGCACTTGCAACTCATCATGGTTGGAATGTACATCAGTTGGATATCAAAACAACATTTCTGAATGGTGAATTGCATGAAGAAGTGTATGTTTTTCAGCCCCGTGCCTTTGTGCAAAAAGGGCATGAAAACCAGGTGTGCAGGTTAAAGAAGGCATTATATGGTTTAAAGCAAGCACCATGTGCTTGGTATGAAAAAATACATGCTTATCTGATTGCACATGGTTTTGAGAACAGTCCAACTGAAAGCATCTTATATGTTAAGCTTGCTAATGATGTACTTCTGATCATTGTGGTTTATGTTGATGACATGCTGCTCACTGGTCCTCATGAGAGGCATATTGCTAATTTTAATCCTGATTTACATGCCTCATTTGAGATGTCTGATTTGGGGCATTTGTATCACTATTTGGGCATTTAGTTTATGCACGTTGATGGTGGAATGGCTCTGTGACAAACGAAATATATTGACACATTATTGCAACGTTTTGGCCTGAAGACTGTAAGCCTATATCCACTCCTATGGAGATAGGTTTACAATTGAGTCTTCAGGATGCTCGAGATGCATTTGATGTTGTTCTCTATCAGCAGGCTGTTGGATGTTTGATTTAGTTATGCATTACTCTGCCAGATATTCAGTTTGCTATCTCATAGATGAGTAGGTTTATGAATTGCCTAGGTGTCAAGCATTGGTAGGCGGTTAAGCGTATCTTTCGCTACTTGAGTGGTACTCGGCTACTTGGGTTGTTTTATCCCAAGGGGGAATCAATACTGCCAAATTTGCATGGTTTTTCTGACTCAGACTCGGCTGGTTGCTATGACACTCGTGTGTCCACTAGTGGCTTTTGCTTCATGCTTGGTAGCTCATGTATATCTTGGTTGAGCAAGAAGCAGCCTACTGTGGCCACTCCCAGCTTTCACAGCTACTGTTGAGTGTGTGTGGCTCAGACACCTTATGGTTGATTTGGGTGTTGGTCAGTCTTCTGCCATCACCATCTTCACTGACAGTCAGAGCGCATTGGTAGTTGTGAGGAACCCTGTGTTCCATGCTCGCACTAAGCACATTGAGGTGCATTATCATTATGTTAGGGAGAGGTTCTCTACTGGGGAGATCAGCTTGGCATATGTGCCCACACAGAAGAACATTGCAGACCTTTTCACGAAGGCTCTGCCTAGGGAGAAGTTTGAAGCTTTCCGCAAAGCTTTGGGCTTAGTTCCTTTTGTGGATAGATTCCAAATAGCTTGGCACTTCCTTATACATGAGTGCAAGCTCCTTGTTCACTACATCACTCCCTGGGGGGATTTGTTGATATATTTAGGTAGTGATGTGTGTGAACACACTAGGACCATCGGGGCACTTTTTTTCCCTCTTTAGGAGGTTTTTTTCCCTCGGCTTGTATATATGCCTATTGCCCTAATGGGCTACTTATCTTTGTACATTCTCTAGTAATACATTAAGCATTGTGTGTTGTGCTCCAAGCTTCTTCTTCTTCGTTGTGTTGTTCGCGTGATTCCGCAGACGTCTAACTCCAACAGTCCAGAGCTAGTGTCCGACCTAGTTAAAAATTAGGTTCTAGGGCTTATTTGAGGGCTCAAACGGAATCAGAAAATTATGAAAATTGATATGCAAGTACTCCTAATACTCTTCAAGCTCTAGGACTCCTCGGCTTGAACAAAATGGATTCTAATCTATCAAAAATGATATTTACAATGTTTTTGTAGTGATGAAAATCACTTTATAATCCTCAAGCTCTAGGACTCCTCGGCTTGAACAAAATGGATTCTAATCTATCAAAAATGATATTTACAATGTTTTTGTAGTGATGAAAATCACGTTGATTGAAAATAAATTATGAAAAAAATGATTGGGCCTCTTATATGCTGGATTGTACTTGACTGCTTTGTCTCCTCATTACTTTTACGCCAACACTCCCCCTCTCTAGCATCGATCACCCTTGAAAGACCTCTATTTTGTAGGGTGGTTGATATAATATTGAATGATATTAGTGGTTAGCTCGTGTTCGCTCAATGTTAACCCTCTTTCCAAATCTGCTTGCAAGGCAGCCCAATTGATGGCACTAGGGATATCCGGCTGGGGGGTTGTGTAAAATTTAGAATATATAGCCTGCTCACATGCAAATAAGTGAAGAAGTTGTGTTGGCCTTGGTGCGAACACCTCCGAGTGATATTCCCAAAATCATGTTCAAAACATTTCTTCGAAGGTTTGTTTGTAACATGTGGGGAGGTATTTTATACGTGCATGCCAAGCATAGGTGACTCTAATGATTGGGGTGGTGCTCATGTCGTACACTAGGTCATAGTTGCCATTGGTGAAGCCTGGTAGAGCAATTTGTGGTGCTTCTTTCTATATTTCAAAAAGTTTTGAGCACAATTTGCATCATATCCAAAATTTTTAGCATCATTTGTGCCACGACATCTGGCATTGGCTTCAGACAAGGGATTCAGTGGTGAATGGTTCGCATCATGTAAGCAAGGGAGGGTGGTCCCTATGGTGGTGCAATGTATGGATAATTAATCCATTCCTTACATTCAACATTATTTTGTACTTTAATATTGAATGCTTTCCATGATCTTCACCGTGGAACTGGACCATATCATGGATTGTAAATGAGATGTAGAGGTGCATGGTTCCATGTATGCAACATTTCGGGATAATTCTCTAAGAGCTTTTGCCGCCACGTCGGTTGATAGATCTTGCCTTTCTATGCCTCTGCTTGGAGATCCTCGGGTTGAAACTGGGTCACGAAGGTGGGGATCTTCCTTATGGCTCTCTATATTTCCGCATTATAATTTGCAAGAATGACATAGTAGGGCCGGTACTGAAGTGATGATGATGTGATGAGACATCTTGGTGCTAAGTTTTTGAAATAAATGGATTGTAACATTGTTTCTTCTATGATTCGCATTGCCTGATTTTGCACCATCGTGCGATCTTCATGAGTACTCCCAATGTCTTCCACTTGTCTTAACTGTGGGAGTCATGGCGCTTCAAATGTATCCTAGCCCTCTTCTGTTATTTGTGAACCCAAAATGGGTTGAGGGTCATAGTCATCTTCGAACGTTTGTTCTATAGGGATTGAGATGGTTTCTTCTTCTACGGGGGCCGCTAGTGGGGATGGTGGCCTTTTTTATTGTAGGAGTCACGTTTGTAATTCTTTAACTTGTTGTTTGAGTTCCTGCAGTGCTTCTGAGTCAGTAATGGTGGAAGATGTTGATACGGTAGTTGGGGGGATAGCTGTGGCATCTAACGTGCATTGCTGCTTCAATTGATCCAATTCTTCTGATAATTTGTCATGGGCTTCCAGTAGGTTAGCATAGTCTTCAAGTATGATTTTGATGTTTTTCGAGGGGACAACTTGAAATTTTGACAGATTCATGGGTGGCTTGAGCATATTCTTTATGGCTGTAGCTAGATTTTCTTGATTCTGTGTCTATAGCCATCGGATTTCTTCATGATCTGTGGTGAGGTGGCTTCGTAGTAGTGCCATGTTGCATTGTAGTTTGGATTTTTTTTCCATCTGTGTGTGTAGGTGACCTTTGACTAGTTGCAAGGACTCTTTGATAGTGTTCTGCAACTTTGCTTCCAATGTGCTATGTGCCTATTGTAATGTATGAAATTGTGTTTGGGGACTTTCATTTTCATCCTCCAATGTTGCGATGCATTGTCATAATTCTTTCGAGTGTGCTTGTAATTTGTTGTTATGTTCTTCTAGCTGCATGTACTCTATTCTTAGTTGTGACATACACTGAAACATAGTATCAAATGCATTATGTATAGATGAAGATGTAGTGTGTAGAGTGGTTGATGCAAGGGGATGGGATTGGGGAATGGGAAGTGTGGATGTTATGCTTAAGGGATAGATGTGTGTAGGTGAAGTTGGTGGTGGGGGAATGAGGGATGGTGGAAGTGAGGGGGTGGGGGATGTTGGTGTAAATTACAAGCCTACACATTTGGCTCAAAGGATGCATTGAAGTCTATACATACATGAAGAAGCATAGGAACATATGCTAGTGGTTAATTACCACTTTACCTCATTGTAAAAGTCAAATTGACTTGGAATCTCTTGTAATCACCTACCAAAAGGATTCGTGGAAAATTAGTTGCTTGATTGAAAGAATATCTCCAAGCATTTAGGAGCTTGATCATAGGGAGCCAAAAGTTTGAATTTGAATTCAAATTTTTAGTCATCTCTTATAAAAATGGATATGAAAAGTCACGAGTAAGAGAGAGCACTCCCGAGCCTAGCATTACTGATTTTTGAGTGTGTGTGAGGTCTACACTCAAGCCCACACCTCTCCACACCATTTGGCATTGATGTTCATGTCAATGGAGTTGTATACAAATGTTCATTAATACATACATTCATATTGTCCATCTCTGAGTTCTCTGTTAGTCTATTCAAAAGTCTGTCAACTTGTCAAGGGTATATCTCGGTCAATACTTCACCAAATTCAGTGATTCAAAGCTTGTTGGATTCAGCTTGAAGTAATCTACATGCTGTCAAAGTTTGAAGACATTCTATTTAGTCATTTGGGTCTCTTTTGCCACATATTAGAAATTGTAAGACATCCCAAGAGACTTGGGAAACCTTGTCATCATATTTTTCCTCCAACACAAGGGCTAGGAAAAATCAGTTGTGGATTGAATTCACAACACTAAGGAAGCAACCTAAGCAAGCTGTTTCAGAATTTGTGACCAAGATTAAAGATGTAGCAAATCAGTTAGCAAGCATAGGAGAAGAGATTGAAGAAGAACAGATTGTAAGGCAAGTGATCAATGGGATCAAGGCTGATGACAAATGGGAAAGCTTCACCACAGCTATGGATCTTTACATGGACATGCACACTCCAGATCTTACAACTCTCATGGAACAATTGTTTACTCATGAAGCAAAGCTCAACAAAAATGGAGACACATCCAAAGGTAATAACTCTTCTGCCCTATACACTGATAAGAAGTCTAAAGATAAAGGCAAGAGCAAGAAGGTGGAAGATGAAGGATCAACCTCTCAAGCCAACTATGTAGGGAGAGGTAGATCTTCAAGAGGAAGGGGCAAAGGAGGTAAGCTAGGTAGGGGGAGATCTTATAACTCCTCACCATGCAACATTTGTGGTTTATCAAATCATACTACAGATGAGTGTTTCAGGAATTACAAGAATCAGAGAGGAAGAGGATACCAAAGAGGTGGCTACTCACAGTCAAGAGGTAGATTCAACCATCACCAAGGCTACAACAATAATTACAACAACAACTACAACAATAATTACAATGGCAACTACCAAGGAGGATTCAAATCGAGGAAGGATTCCAAATCTACACAGAGGAGCAGGATGACTCTCTTCTATTCATGAACATGACTTCAAAATCAGGTACAAATGATGACCACCTATTCTACATTGACTCGGGATGTTCAAATCATGTGGCTGGCAATGTAGCATTACTCTTTGATCTTGAGGAACCAAAAGGTAAGCATAAGGTCCAAACAGGTGATGACACAAAGCATTCTGTAGTTAAAGTTGGAAATGTTAAGACTTGTGATGGAAATCAGAATTTGTTGAGCAGGGTACTCTATGTACCAACCATTACCAAATATTGATGAGTGTTGGTCAGATTGTGGAGAAAGGTTTGCAGGTCAGATTCAACCAATATGGAGCATATGTGGAGGATCCAAGACATGGGTTCAAGAGGATTGCTAAAGGAGAAAAATCAGGTAGACTTTTCACTTTTGAGTTGGAAGATACAAAGAATATTGCACTATATAGTTATAAAGATCAAACACTTTCAGAGCTTGAGATTTGGCACAAAGGTTAGGGCACATAGGAGAAAGAACCTTGAAACAAATGTGCAGGGATCAATGTGTGCTTGGGATACCTAATGTATCCAAGCAACATATGATTTATAAGTGTGGTGCTTGTCAAATTGGGAAGTCTCACAGGTTACCCTTCTCAAAGAAAGGATACATGCATGAAGACTACCCAGAGCTTGTACACACAGATGTATGGGGACCAAGCAAAGACCCCTCAGCCTCAAGATCAAGGTACTATGTGTCTTTCATTGATGATTATAGCAGATGGACTGTATTATACTTCATGAAGCACAAGGATGAGGTATTTAATTGCTTTAAAAAATATCTTGCATTAGTTGAAAATCAGACAGGAAGAAATTTGAAGAGGCTAAGGTCAGATGGAGGAGGTGAGTACTTCTCCAATGAATTTGAATACTTCTTGCAGGACAGAGGCATCAAAAGAGAGATAACCACAAGGTATTCTCCTGAACAGAATGGGGTAGCTGAGAGAAGAAATAGATTAATTGTTGAGACAACTAGATCTATGCTTAATGAGAAAAAGTTACCTACCTATCTATGGGCAGAGAGTGTTTCTACTGCCACTTACCTCATAAACAGGTTACCATCTAAGTCTCTTGATGGCATGACACCCTATGAAGCATGGCATGGTAAGAGACCTTCACTTGACAATTGCAAAATATTTGGATGTGTAGCATATGTACACATTCCTTCTCAGATAAGAGGTAAGCTAGACCCAAAGGTTGAAAAATGCATCTTTATTGGGTATGATTTAAATAAAAAAGGTTACAGGTTTTATAATCCCATCAATAAGGGGTTTATGGTAAGCAGAGATGTTGTCTTTGATGAAAATGATTCTTGGTATGAGAATGAATGTAGGAATGTCAAATTACCCTATGATTTGGAAGAGGAATTTCCAAGTCTTACAAAGGAGGAACCTACTTAGAATGAAGCCTCAAGTTCAGATGATGAAGACACTATCAATCTTGAAGAATTCAAAGCATGGAAGTCCAAAGGCAAAATGAAGATGAAGAAGCTTGAAGACAAACCTGAATCCTCAACTCAACCATTTAGAAGATCATAAAGAGAAAGCAAGAAACCTATCAGATATGGGTATGATACATCTCTTGTTACTAAACATTCTGTTTATCTTGCCAAAGATTTGTCAAATGAAGAACCAGGATCATATGAAGAAGCAATAACCAAATCAGAATGGAAAGAAGCTATGGATGAGGAGATTGATGCTCTCAAAGAGAGTGACACATGGGAGTTAGTACCTAAGAAGGACTCAATGAAGGTAATAGGATCCAGATGGATCTATAAGCTTAAAAGAAATTTTGATGGCACAATCAATAGGTACAAAGCCAGATTGGTAGCCAAGGGTTTTGCACAAACCCAAGGCATTGACTATGAGGAGACATTCTCACCTGTGGCCAAGATGCCAACCATCAGAGTGTTGGTAAGTGTGGCTGCATCAAAAAATTGGAATATGTACCAATTGGATGTCAAGAATGCTTTCTTGAATGGATGGATTTCAGAGGAGGTATATATCTCACAACCTCTTGGCTATGAGGACCCCAAGAAGGTAACATATGTTTGCAAATTAAAAAAGGCTTTATATGGATTGAAGCAGGCACCTAGGGCATGGAATTACAGGTTAACTACATACCTCCAGGACCAAGGTTTTGTCATGAGCAAGGCAGATACTTCTCTGTTCATTAAGAAAAGTAATTCAGAGGTAATATACCTTTGTGTTTATGTTGATGACATCATCATTACAGGTAATGATGTCAATGGAATCAGATATATCAAAAGTCAAATGATGAAGGAGTTCGAGATCAATGATCTTGGTCTATTGAAATATTTTTTGGGACTTGAATTAGTCTACACTAATTCAGGGATATATATCACTCAGAGAAAATATGTACAAGATATGTTGAAGAAGTTTCACTTGCAGGATGCTAAAGTAGCAAGCACTCCAATGGAGGTAAACCTAAAGCTAAGTGCCCATGAAGGTGATGAAGTCAAGGACATTACAGGTTATCAAAGTATGGTGGGTAGCTTAAACTATGCTGCCTTAACAAGGATAGATATTGCATATGGAGTTAGTGTGCTAAGTCAATTTATGCACAAGCCAAGGATACCTCACTTAGAGGCTGCCAAGAGAATCTTGAAGTATCTCAAGGGTACACAGAACCATGGTTTGTATTTCCCTTACACTTCAGATATTGATATCAAAATTTATTCAGATGCAGATTGGGCAGGATGCAAGGATGATAGGAGGAGCACTTCTGGATATATCTCTTTTGCAGGTGACAAACCAATTTCATGGTCTTCAAAGAAGCAACCTACTGTTGCTTTGTCTTCCATAGAGGCAGAGTATAGAGGACTAGCTAATGCCACACAAGAAGCAATTTGGATTAAGCTTTTGTATACAGAATTGGGATTATATAATAGGTCTCCAATAATATTTGGAGATAATACAAGTTCTCTTCACCTTGCAGCTAATCCTATTTATCATGCTAGGACCAAACACATAGAGGTCCATTACCATTATGTGAGAGAGAAATTGATAAGCAAGGACATTCAACTAACCTATGTATCAACCAACATGCAATGTGCAGATTTGTTGACTAAAGCTTTGGATGGAACCAAACTTTGCAGGTTCAAATCCATGATTGGATTGCAGGATATACTTGAAGATTGAAGATGAAGACTTAAGCCAAAATGTTTGGCTTGAGGGGGAGCTGTTGGTGTAAATTACAAGCCTACACATTTAGCTCAAAGGATGCATTGAAGTCTATACATACATGAAGAAGCATAGGAACATATGCTAGTGGTTAATTACCACTTTACCTCATTGTAAAAGTCAAATTGACTTGGAATCTCTTGTAATCACCTACCAAAAGGATTCATGGAAAATTAGTTGCTTGATTGAAAGAATATCTCCAAGCATTTAGGAGCTTGATCATAGGGAGCCAAAAGTTTGAATTTGAATTCAAATTTTTAGTCATCTCTTATAAAAATGGATATGAAAAGTCGCGGGTAAGAGAGAGCACTCCCGAGCCTAGCATTACTGATTTTTTAGTGTGTGTGAGGTCTACACTCAAGCCCACACCTCTCTACACCATTTGGCATTGATGTTCATGTCAATGGAGTTGTATACAAATGTTCATTAATACATACATTCATATTGTCCATCTCTGAGTTCTCTGTTAGTCTATTCAAAAGTCTGTCAACTTGTCAAGGGTATATCTCGGTCAATACTTCACCAAATTCAGTGATTCAAAGCTTGTTGGACTCAGCTTGAAGTAATCTACATGCTATCAAAGTCTGAAGACATTCTATTTAGTCATTTGGGAGAAATCTGCATCGAGGTGAACTCTGGTCATTTTCTGCTACAGTCCTAAAAAGTCGAGGGTATAGCTTAACTTGCTAAATTGATTTCTCTTAGCATAGTTTATCATTTTACATCATTCCACTTGGAATAGGTAGCTTACTAAGCTAATTAGATACCCCTAAAATGAATTTTTCCAATTCCTACTGTGCTGGTCATACTGAGCAAAATACTCAGTAGGTGTCAAGACAAAAATAGAAGGTTTTCTTGAGTTTGTGACTTCCAAAGTTATCTGTTTTGATTCAATCATTGCACACATCATTTCCAAAGGACATAGGACATTTTATGGTGTTATTGGAAAGCTAAGGAGGTCTAGTTATCAAGTCTGAAGCAAAAGAGGGCTGGTACAAAGCAGGTTTAGCAGTACCTACTCAGTCTCTTGGTGCATCCATCCATCTTTCCCAACAGGGGAGGTGTTGTGGGTGGCGAAATGTCCATGCTTTTGGCCGTGGAGGTGAGAGTGGTGTCTACCATATACATCGGAATGGTAGGTGGTGTGTGTGTGTGATCGTGGTGAATAAGAGTGTGAAGTGGGTGTTGAGAATGAAAATGGCGGTAATGGTTGAGACATGGGCTAGAACATTCTCGAGAAAGCAGCCTGGATGGGTTGAAGGATTGGTGGGACAGAGGCGGGAATGGAAAAGATTGGACGTGGGATTGCCATGGATGAAGATTCGAAAATAGGGAAATCGAGAAATAAGGTTCTAATGTCTGGATGACATATGATTGAGGTCATGGAGACTAGATGTCTTGAGGCAAGCTCCATGAGGGATTCGGTTGTAATGGTGGTGGTATGATTTTCCCCTCGTGGTAAGACTTCCAGATTCGTAAGAATTTCTCATGTTTGGACACATGGAATTGAGTCGCTCATTTATTTGGATTGATGTGGGGAAGTTTTGCGCCCTTTAAACAACTGAAGTTGGGACCAGGTCAATGCACATTCGATGGGTACATCATATGATAAGCATCTATAAATGATGCATGTTATTGCACAAAATCCATTCGCCACTAGCTTCCTTGAGGACCTTTTATTAGGTTCGTAGAGCTATTCTATAATCCTTACAGGAAGCTTAATGGTTAGGGCTCCTGTCTCTGCCAAGTAAAGACTGAACCAAATCCATTTGTGTGGCTGAGTGAATCGATCTTGGCCAAGAAATGCAAAATGTTGCATGCACATGCGGAGAGGGATGGAAACATTTGGTGTGAGTGCAACCATATCTTTCAAATTTTGCAGTTTCCTATTCTTCATGTTATTGGGTATTAAAGCATCTTTCAAGGAGGGCACATGCGTGTCGTGCATGTTCAGAGCATCTCTTACCAATTCGAGGGTGACTTCAAACTTTTTCAACTCATTGTTGCCCAATAAAGAAGAAATGATGAATGTTCCTAGTCGTTCCTTTATCTCACTTGCGTGTAATGTTAATATCAAATAGTAACAGTCCAAAAAATCTAGTTTTGGTAAGGGTGCCTCAAAGTATTCCGCTAGTCCTGCATGTTGCCATATGCTTTGAAGTTCTGGTGTGTTTTGGAGAGTCTCAAACTCTTTGGAAAAGAATTTGGAATTGTACCCATGCCCTATCATACTCGCACTTGGACTCCCATACGTACTTTGCCTCTCCTAAGGGTTCTTACATGCCATTGAACTAGTAAGAGTTTGCATGAACTCTCTCTGTTGTTCATGTGGGAGGGTCCGATATGGGTATTTGTTGTAGGTGTCACATCTATAGGTCGCTTGGTTGGTGGCACTTCAATAGGTAGGTTTTCGATATTAACTCTTGCTTGACTCACTCTTGCTTGTGAGTTGGGTCCTGTTGTCTCTGCCATGATCTTGCTTGTAGTTCTTGATGTTTATCTGTTGGAAGAAGAGAATCATATTAGCATTGCATAGGAAACATGATATTACGGTGTTCCCTCTACAATACCAACATGATACCCAAAGTAGTTAGGGGTTAGTGGGTGAAGTGTTCGTAATGTGTGTGAATGTCGGTTAGTAAGTTAGTGATTCCCTTAGATGCATACTTTGGATGTGCACTATACTCACAATGCATCTACTACAGGGTGGATTGATTTACAAAATTGGGTCAGGGGGTTTGATACAGGGTTTAATTCTCCAAACTTTTATCGTGGGATCATAGCTTTTGGTAGTGATGACATGTAAAGGTTTCTACATTAGATCGTGTTGGATTTGGGACTTTTTGTATACCCATTTCCAGTTATTCTTAGGTATGCTCGGAGATGTAATGGTGTGGAGTGTAGATGTTTGCCCTAGGATTTGTGTCGTGAGTTCTTATAAGTGTTGATTCAAGATTTTGAGCCGAGGTGAAGTTATTTGAGCTCGTAAGCAAGTCTTGGGCACCCAGATCTGTCTAGCATTGGGGTCAGCCTTCATTGACCGCTTTGAGACCCAAATAGAAATGGTATGTCTAGATTGATGCCTAGGATACTCCTTCATTGTAGTCCCTGACTGAGTAGTTTTTTTGGTGCATCTTTGGAATCTTATCTCCAAAGCAGAGGGTTATGCACCCTTGTGTATCCAGATCTTCTTCATTCCATGAGGTACTTTATGTTGCACCCGTCATTGATCATGCTTCTTGATTATTGGATTCCTCTGTGTCTTGTGTTGCCTTGCTTGTTTTCTTGGAATCCTCTTTGGAAAAGAAGGTAGTTCCTCATTGACTTGTGCACCTCCTTCAAGAGTGACAATCTTCTGCACCATAGAACCTTGGACAAGAATAACATCGTTATTGTCATGTGTGTTCAGGACCAAGAGTGGGTATCATTCCTAGTTCCTTGAGTGCTAGGTTTTTTAATTCAATTGTGATGCGATTTTGATTTACCCATGCCTAAAGAAGTCCACTTCTTAGGTTTAAATTGACTGCATGATCATAGATCCAGTCTTGACCCAAAACAAGAGATTCGGTGAGATCCTTCTCTTGACACACTAGCACTTTGACTATCATTAGAACATCTTGAACGTAGAGGGGAAGCTCCATCTCGCCCGTGCAAGGGGTTTCCACACCTCCCAATCCTATGAGATATGCTTCTATAGGATTCACTTTTAATTGCAATTCTTGACAGTAAGAAAGTCGAACTGCACTAGTGGTTGCTCCCGAGCCAATCAAAGCTCCTACGGTCCTTGCACTCTCTCCTTGTCCTAACTCTAGGGGTCACAAAGGGTCGTTGATCAACTATCCTATGAGAACATACACCTGATGCTTCACACATGACCATGTGATATCTTGGAGCTTCATGAGTGTCGGGCCTAGGCTGATCTCCACATTGTCTTCTCAATTTCATTCATCAGATGCGTTCCAAAGGTTTCACCTGTGCTTCTTCTCAAATTTGTTTTTCTTCTTCTTTACGTTTCTTTGCAGTATTGATTCGGTTGAGCATTTCTTCTATTAGGTGTTCTTGATATAATTTGACTCTACACCCACTGATGTAGCTAGGTAGGATGTCACCTTCTAGTGTGGCTAATTAGACCGCTCCACTCATTGATATTCTATTAATAATCATGGGTCCATAACCTCACTTCTCTAGCTTTCTTGCATGTTGCTTCAAGGTGTACACTAGGACTAAATCTTCCGTTTTCAAGCCCTTATCCTTTACATGGGCATCAAAGTAAGCCTTTTGCCTTTTCTTGGCCGTGTATATTCCTACAGTTGCTTTTAGTCTCATTTCCCCTAATCGTTCAAGATCAAAGATCCTTGAAGAGAGTTCGTGACCAATCCATTGATGCTATTGTGCTATTTTCAATGTAGATATCAAGAAATCTAATGGTAGCACTGCATTTTGGACAAATACTATCTGAAAGGGTGTAGCTTGGAGTACCGTTTTATAGGCAACTCGATATGTCCAAACAACATGATGTAGATGTTTGTCCCAATCAGAGTGTTTATTATTCACCAATTTTGTCAATACATTACATAGTATCTTGTTTGTGCTCTCAGCTTGTCCATTAGCTTGTGGATGATATGGAGCCGACTTCTTGTGGGTAACCATGAATTCTTGTAATAAGTGTTAAATGACCTCATTCAAGAAGTGGATGCCATGATCACTCACCAATTCTATTGGCAAACCATATCTCGTGAACACGTTCTCAAATAAGAACTTAGCTGTCATTTGAGCGTCATTCTTCGTTGTGGCCTTTACTTCTACCCACTTGGTTAGATAGTCTATGGCAACAATAATGTATTTAGCATGTGAACCCTTAGCTTGGGGATTAATAGGACCTACAAAGTTATTCCCCACTTAGAGAATACCCGTCCTCCCATCATAAGTGTAGCTCAGTGATGAGTAGCACCTCCTTTAATGTCAATCCGGGAAGACGTGAGGATGGTATGAATACCTCAAACAAGTGATGGCACAAGTGTGTGAGTGAGAAGCACACTAACATGCACACACATACACACACACACGCGCACACACGGCAAGAACAAAGAGAGAGACAATGGAGTTCTTTAGATTACTCAAAAGTGCTCTTACAAGTTCAATTCTACAACAAGCTAACCTCAAAAATGAGCTCTCTAGCTCTATTTATAGTTTTTGACTAGCTTTTGGCCCTGTCTAGACCTAGTGTCCGGCCTAGTTAAAAATTAGGTTCCAAGGCCTATTTGAGGGCTCAAATGAAGTCTAAAAAATATGAAAATTGAAAGGATGATACTTCTAATACTCCTCAAGCTCGAGGACTCCTTGGCTTGCACAAAATGGAGTTATCTAAAAAGGTGAAATGGTATTTACAATGATTTTTAGTGATGAGAGTCACTATTATTAAGATGTTGATTTGGAAAAAAATTGAATGGCCTATTTGCCAGATCTTCCTTGACTACTTTGTCTGCTTGTGCCTTCTCTCCGCTATGGCTCCCTTCTTTGGCTTCCTTGTCTTGTGAGTCCTTGGGTGCCTTGACTACTGCCAACACCCCCCCTCTCTCGCGTCTGTCGTCTCTGACAGACCCTTGTTTGGCTGAGCGTTGGACATAGTATTGAACCACATCTGAAGCAAGGTGGTGTTCTTCTAGTCGTAGCCCTCATGCTAGGTCTGTTAACAATGCATCCCAATCCACTGGACCTGGAACGTCTAGATGTGGCACCCGCAATTGATATGAGTGGATGGTCCTCTCCCCAACGAATAGTTGGAGGAGATGTGAGGGTCTGGGTACGAATATTTCTGAGTGATATTCCCAGAACCCTGTGACGAACATCTCCTTGAAGGTCTGCTTGAAGCAAGCTGGGAGGTATTTTATTCTTGCATGCCAGGCATATATTACCTTTATTGAGGGGGTGGTGCTCATGTCGTATACCAGGTCTAGGTTGCCTGCAATGAAGCCAACTCCTGAGAAATGGGGGTCTTTGATGTTTTTGAATGTGATCAGCATTAATTCAAAGATCTTCATGCACATCTGTGCCATCACATCCGGGGTGTTTCGTAGTCGAAGGCTCCAATGACGGATTGTAGAAATCATATAAGCAATGGTGGGAGGTCCTAGTGGAGGTGCTAGATAGACATAATTTAACCACTTTGCATAGCCTTTGACGTTCTTGAGAGCAATGGTAAATTGGGGCCAAGTGCGTCTTCGGAAGATTGGAACATAACAGGGGTTGTATTTGATAAATAGCGGCATGTTATTCTAGGTACGAACCATCTCGGGATAGGTCTCAAGAAGACGGATCCTCTAGGTGGGTTGATGAATGGATCCTTTTTTAGCACTCTCAAGGATATCATCGGGGCCAAATTGTGTGGCAAAGGTTGGAGCCTTGCCACATCGTCGTTGAATCTCTACGTTGTATTCTGCCAAGAGTACACAATAAGGCACATATTGATCATCGTTGGTGCCTATCCATCTGTGATGAGACATACTTCAGAAATATTCTGAGTTTATGATAGTGTCTTCCAATTTAGCCATTGATTGGATTTGGACTGCCACTTGATCTTCGTGGGTTTTAGCTGTCTTTTCGAGTTTTTGAAGCCATTCGGGTACTTCGACTTCCAAGGTGTCCATTCCTTCCAAGGTTTGCTGACCCCCTGGCATCAGCATGGGAACATATGGTTCCTCGTACGATTCATCCACCTCAATGGGCACCAATTCATCTAGCTCTGGTTCTATGATTGGAGAGGGTTGTCTTTCATGCTCAAGTAGCTTCTTTTGCAATTCCTCCACCTGTCCCTTTAGTGCCTTTACTTCCTCTGAAGTCGATGTTGGCACTATGACCTTGGGTTGTTCCTCCTGTTCCCTGAGCTGGCGGCGTAGTGCATCTCGTTCCTGTTCCATATTATCATGTGCTTCTAATAGATCAGCATAGCTTTCCAGGATTATCTTCATTGTATCTGAGGGGACTGCTTTAAACCGTTCTCGGTCGATCTCATGGGGGGAGCCTTCCATTGCAGCTTCTAGGTTTTCTTCGTTTTGCTTCTACAGACGCTTGTTCTCTTCCAGGGTAGTAGCCATGTGTTTCCTGAGTAGGGTTAAATTACACCGGACTCTTAGATTATCTGTTTGGTAGACTTCAAGTAAAGCTTCGAGTTGTTTGACGCCTGGCAACTGTGATGGTTGGGGTGTCTCCAGGAGGGTTTGATGGGCCTGCTCAAGTGTGGTGTAGCATTGATTGAGGTCAGCGTTTTTGTCTTCTATAGTTGTAAGCTGCCTCTGTAGTTGTTGGTGATTCGTAGTCAGTTGACGATGATGATCTTCGAGAGCCTGATACTCGCTCTGTAGTTGATACACACATTGATGTAACGTCGAAAACACATTATTCACATTAAAGAATGCAAGGAAAGTAGAGGATGCAGGGGGAATGGGGAAGGGAAAGGGAGTCGTGAATGATGTGGGGTCAAGTGGTGATGTGGGTGGAGGGGGTATGGGAGATTGGGGCTGCATGGGGGGAGGGAGTGGTGCTATGGCTGGTGATGTTTCCATGGTGTCAAAGGTGTGTGTGACCGTGTAGATGGGGACAGTGGGTGGGGTAGATGTGATGTTCGTGAATAGTGTTGTGAAAGTGGGCATGGTAACTCCTCCGAATTGAATGCCGGGAGAGAGAGGAATTCCCATGACATATGTGGTCATGGTGGAAGTGGGGGTGGTAGTGCCATGTGGTGGAGTGAATTGTGTAGTGAGAGGTGAGGAGTGTGGTGAGAGTGGTGCTGCCTGATGTTCTTCTGTTTGTGTGGTATCCCCTGGTGCTGATACATCGATGTGAATTTGCTTGCCGGATCGCATGGGACGGGTTGGGACACGTTTTTCGAAGCGATGAATGTAAGACACAACCGAATGAATGGCTTCATCCAGGCCCACCGCGTCCGCGTGCAGGTTCAGGGACTCAATAAACATTTCATCCACTCCCTCTTCTCCTAACATCTGACTTATTATCATTTTTCCTGTTTCGAGTGACAGTTTGTGGTGCTCTTGAACTCTCTTCATAGTTTCATACAGTCTCTTTATTTGTGCCGAATAAGCTGGGGCACTCGCTAGTTCTGAAGGGTCTTCGTATTCTTGATCATGCTCTTCGTATGCTTCTTCGTCCTCAATCTCTTCTTCATCCTTTTCTACTTCTACGACTTCTGGTTGGGTCGGGGCTGAAGTTGTTGTAGTGGGTTGTGTTCCTTGGGTCTGCTCGGCTTCCGTCTTGAGGTTAGATACATTGATCAGCCTAGCAATTTCTTCATCCGTGAGATCATTCAGGGTGTCACCCTGTGGAAATTCCAAGTCAGAAGGGATTGGAGGGAAAACTAGATTAGGTCCTTCTGCACTCTGTCTGGGTAAGTGAATTGTAAACGGACGGACACGTCGCGTTTGTGGAGGGGTCACTTCCGGTGTGGTGGTGGCTCCCCTTGCTTGGGCACATGGCAATTGGACTGTACCTCTCATTTTCTTCGATGGAGGACCCATTGTGGATAGTCGTCTCTCAAACTCCTGAGCTTGGACCACACTAGTGCTCTTTGAATGGGCACGTCATAAGCTAAGCATCTATAAATTATTTTTGTTAGTGCACAACACCCATGAAGCACGTTCTTCTGTTTCTTATTCCATCGCTGATGGGCTAGGTGGATTTGATCTATGATCCCATGTGGTAGATTGATTGTAAGATCCTCTATTTCCGCCAAGTACAAGCTGAACCAGATCTTTTTTGGGGGCATAGTGAAGCGTTCTTGGGTGGGAAAAGCGAAGTGTTGCATGATCGTTCGTAGATGGAGAGCGATAGTTGGTGTCATTGCCACCATGTCCTTCAATTTGTTGAGATCCTTGTGCTTCATCCTGCTTGGAATCATTGTTTCTTTCTCAGTGGGAATATGCATACCTTGCATGTTCAATGCTTCCCGTACTAGGTTGAGGGTCAGTTTGAACCTTTTGAGCTCGTGGCCTGGCGTCAGTGATGGTAGCACGAAAGTACTATCGCCTCCCTTGGCTCTGCTTGGGGTGATGGTACTGATAAGGTAGGAACAGCGCAGGAAATCTGGCTTAGGTAAATGTGCCCGGAAATAGCTATCCAAGCCTGCTTTGGTCCATACCGATCGCATTACTTTTGCATCTTGATACTGCTCAAATTCGCGGGTGAAGAAATGGTAGCGTCCCCATTTGCCATTAAACTCAATTTCTGCCTCCCAAAAGTAGGTGCCGTCTCCCAATGGTCCTGCGACATCACTGAACCAATGTGTGTGTTTCCCCACTTGAGAAGTATGTCCCTGAGGAGGGTCTTGAATAGGAAGCACATGCACAGCTCTAAGTTCTTGAGGCCTCTCGGTGAGTTGTGGTTCAAGAAGGAGGGTTTCAATATCCACAATCTGGGCACTAGACCCTGCCTGGGAACTGGTGCCTCCTGCTTCTGCCATGTTACTGCTTGCTTGCTAGTTCTGTGAGAATATAGAAGCATGCGTTAACATTGTAATGGACAAGATAGAACAATTTTTGTCCCCGTTACAACATTAACATGAGGTAAGTAAGGGGTTAGTGGGTCAATGAGTGCTCGATGTTGTGTGTGTTGTTAGTGAACAAGTAGTCCTCTGAGCTAGGTGAAAAGATGCTGTGTGAGAATGATGCAGTTAGTCAGTGGAGATGAATTTACAAATGGGGGTCGGGGGGTTTATTACAGGCTTTGGGTTGCCAAACACAGTGGATGGCTTTTTGTTTTGATTTTGTGGAAACTCTAGAGGGCTTTATAAGAGTGTCCGCTTGGAAATGAGGCTTTTTAGGGACCCATTTACAAGTGATTTTGCTCGTGCGCATGGGCCAATATGTGTGCATGCATGCTGAAGAAGAGTGGGCATTTGTTGTTCTAGTGATTGGACCATGTTGTACATGGTGTGGTTTGTGTGTGACTATTTGAGCCTGCAAGCAAGCCTTAGGCACCCAGATTCGTCTTGATTGTGGGTCAACCTTCATCGACTTCTTGGGTACCCAGATATACTTTACTTTTACAGAAGAATTCTTGGAGGACTCCTTATTAGTGTCTGGTCGTTGATCACTAATAGGAAGTTGAGCCAGTTGTTGAGGCTTAACCGCAATAGAATGCTCGCCTTTCCACACCCACACTTGTTTTGATGGTTGAAGCATCGTGCTTCGTATTTTCTTTGGGCTTCGAGCATAAGTCGTCTGCTTCTTCTGCATTTGATCCTCCTTTGGTTGTTGTATCCCTCTGGCTTTTGGAAAAGAAGGGAGTTCCGTCGTATCCTTGACTTCTTTGTTGAGATAATCATCCCTCTGCATCACATGGTTGTGGACAAGAATAGCATAGTCATCTTCATGTGTACTCCTAGAAGGACCAGGAGTTTGTGCCTTTCCTAGTTCCTTGAGTGCTTCATTCTCTAATTCAAGTGTAATGCGGTTCTGATTTACCCAGACCTGAAGAAGTCCACTTCTTAGGTTTAGGTTGACTGCATGATCATAGATCCAGTCTTGACCCAAGACAAGAGGTTTAGTGAGATCCTCATCTTGACACACTAGTACTTTAACTGTCATCAAAACATCTTGAATGTAGAGGGAAGTTCCGCCTCGCCCATGCAAGCGGTTTCCACACCTCCCAATCCGATGAGATATGCTTCTATAGGATTAACATTTAATTTCAACTTTTCACAGTAAGAAAATTTAACAGCACTAGTGGCTGCACCCGAGTCAATCAAGGCCCTTACAGTCCTTGCACTCTTTCCTTGTCCTATTTCTACGGTTACAAAAGGACGTCGGTCAATTATTCTATGAGAGTTAATTCTTGAAACTTCACACATCGCCATATGATATCCTGGGTCCGCATAGTCATTAGTTCTAGGTTGATCTCTGCCTTGTCTTCTCAACTTCATCCTTCAGATTTGTTCTAGTGCTTCTACCTGCGCTTCTTCTCGGATTCGCTTTTCTTCTTCCTTGCATTTCTTAGCAGTATTGAGTCGAGTTAGTATCTCTTCTGTCAGGGGTTCTTGATATAACTTCACTCTGCATCCGCTAATGTAACTCGGGAGAACATTACCCTCTAGTGTAGCTAGTTGAACTGCACCACTAGTTGAGATCCTATTAATGATCATAGGTCCATAGTCTCTCTTCTCTAATTTCCATGCATGTTGCTTCAAAGTGTAGACTAGGACTAGGTCTCCTGCCTTCAAACCCTTATCTTTCACATGTGCATCAAAATATGCTTTCTGTCTTTTCTTAGCTGCGTATATTCCTACTGTAGCTCTCAATCGTGTCTCACCTAAGCATTCAAGATCAAAGATTCTAGAGGAGAGCTCATGGCCTGTCCACTCGTGCTCCTGTGCTACTCTCAATGTAGGTATCAAGAAGTCCAATGGTAGCACAACATTTTGGCCAAATACCATGTGAAAGGGTGTGGCTTGGAGCACCATTTTATAGGCAACTCTGTATGCCCAAACAGCGTGGTGTAGCTATTTGTCCCAATCAGAGCGTTTATTATTGGTGTAGCTCATGCGTAAGCACCACCTCCTTTACTTGTCAATCCGCGGAGACGTGAGGACCGGTATGAAGACCACGAGCAAGTGAAGGCACAAGTGAGTGAGTGAAAGCACACAAACATGCACACACATACACACACACGCGCACAAGGTAAGATCAAAGAGAGGAACAATGGAAAGCTTCGATTGCAAAAGAGTTCTCTTACAAAGCTCTATTCTCTAACCAACTAACCCCCAAAATGAGCTCTCTAGCTCTTTTTATAGTTTTTTGACTAGTTTTGGCCCTGTCCAGACCTAATGTCCGGCCTAGTTAAAAATTAGGTTCCAAGGCTTATTTGAGGGCCAAACGAAGTCTAAAAATTATGAAAATTGGTAGGATGATACTTCTAATACTCCTCAAGCTCAAGGACTCCTTGGCTTGAACAAAATGGAGTTAAAAAAATAGAAAATGGTATTTACAATGGTTTTTAGTGATGAAAATCACTATTGTTGTAGGGGATTCTTCTGAAAATTTGACATACACTTGGAGCTCCCTACTTGCTCCTTCTTCTTGTGTGTCCACCTCTTTGATGTGCTCCTGTGCTTTGTCCTTGACCTTCAGCTTCAACAATTATTCACTAGTTTGGTTAGCACATTGCATAGAATCTTATTGGTGCTTTCAGCTTGGCCATTAGCTTGTGGGTGATAAGGGGCAGACTTCTTATGTATTACCAAGAATTCTTGGAGAAGATTTTCAATAGCTTCATTCAAGAAGTGAGTGCCTCTATCACTAACTAGCTCTATAGGTAGCCCATATCTAGTGAACACATTCTCAAATAAGAACTTAGCAGTCGTCAAAGCATCATTCTTGGTCGTAGCTTTTACCTCAACCCATTTGGTTAGATAGTCAGTGGCCACAATGATATATTCAGCATGTGAACCCTTAGCTGGGGGATTAATAGGACCTACAAAGTCTATTCCCCACTTAGAGAATGCACATCCACCCATCATAGGTTTCAGTGGCATCTCATCTTTACGTATAGGATACTGAGTTTGCAGACAGACATCACACCTCTTCACATAGGTATGTGCATCCATGTGAAGGGTCGGCCACCAAAGACCTGCAAATAATATAGCCTTGATCAATCGATCTGGTCCAAAGTGTCCTCCTGCTACACCCTGGTGAGCAGTTTCCAATATCTTGAGGTATTCACTCTCATGGACACATAATCTGAGGTAACCATCTTTACAACGCTTGTATAGATTATCACCAATGAGGGAGTAGTCTAGGGCTTCTTGTTCTAAACTTCTTTTCCTAGCCAAAGTCATGTCTTGAGGGAATGTTTTCGTCCTTCGAAGGCTACTAACGGTTCACTCCAATCGGGCACTATGGACACTTGATAAAGAGTGGCATGCTCCACGGGTGGTTTAGTGCAACAGATTGGGCATTCTTTACACATCTTATGTACATCAGCTTCCATAGTAGGCCAATGCACTCCGAACCTCCTTAGTGTCTGTAAAGTTCTTTGCCTCGAATGGTGTTGCTCTAATGCGCCTACATGTGCTAATTGCAACCATTTTGCGTAATCGCCTCTTCCACACAACAAGCCAATATCCCTTGATCTGTCTGTTTGTACATACTTCCTGCCATGATATGGTACTTCTGGGCTTTTACTACCTCCCTATCTTGAGTGTTCATGACTGGGTGGTTAGGCCCGTATGTCAATACTGGGACTAATGGCTTAGCCCATTGAGGTACAACTTCCAAATTAAACAAGTAAGCATCAGGAAGGTCATCTGACACTTCTTGTGGGGCCTCTCCGGATGTGAGCCTAGAGAGATGGTTTGCTCTCAAATGAGTTTTGCCTTTCCTCACCACGACTTCAAAGTCATATTCCATTATCAAGAGAAACCATCTTACTAATCTACCTGTGTTGCATGGCTTCTTTACGAGATATAACAATGCTTGATGGTCAGTAAAAAATTTAAACTTATTTGCAAGCAAATAGTGTTTAAACTTCTTAACCGCATATACCATGCCTAATCCTTCTCTCTTAGTAGTGGTGTAATTACGTTCAGCCGCATTTAGCTGTCTACTTGCATAGGCAATTGGGAGATCCATATTACCTTCACCAGTAGGTTGTGCTAACACACATCTAATAGCATAATTGGATGCGTCCACGTGAGCATGAAAGGGCTTATTCCAATCTGGTGTGGTCAAGATTGGTGCGGAACACAATCTTCTTTTGAGCTCGTGGAAAGAGTTTTCACATTCATCACTCCACTCAAAGTTAGTCAAAAGTCCGTACAGAGGCTTTGCAATGATGGCATACATGTGTATAAAACGTCGGTAATAACCACAATGCCCCATGAAAGCTTGTACTTCCTTGACATTCCTTGGCCGAGATAGCTCTGCAATAGCTCTCACTTTCTCCTCGTCCGTAGATATGCCATTCTTTGACACTATGTGTCTTAGAATCTTGCCCTGCCTGACCATGAAAACACACTTCTCTGGGTTCAGACAGACTTGATATTCTCTACATTTGTCAAAGATTTGCGTGAGTTCAGGTATATGTGTTTGTCTAATGTTGGAATGAGCACAAAGATCGTCAACATAGACTTCCAAATTCTTCCTCAGGAACTCCTTAAATACATGACACATCAGTCTCTGGAAGGTAGTGGGTGCATTGGTAAGCCCAAATGGCATTACCCGAAAAGCAAATATGCCCCACTCCGTGGCAAAAGCCGTCTTATGCTGATCTTCTGGAGCAATGGCTACTTGATTGTAACCAGAAAACCCATCAAGGAAACTGTATACTTCCTTGCCTGCTACTCTTTTTAATAGATGCTCAGTGATCGGAAGCGGATAGTTATCTCGAATAGTGGCTGCGTTAACTTTCTTCAAGTTAATGCACACACGTAACTTTCCATTTTTCTTGGGCACCACTACAATGGGGGATACCCACTCAGTGTGCTCAATTTCATAGATAAATCCAGCTTCAACCAAGCAATCTATCTCTTCTTTGATCTTGGCAGCGTAGTTATCATTATATGTGTATGGCTTCTGCTTAGAGGGTTTGGCATCTGAGGTCATGGGGATTGTGTGTGAGCATATGTCAGGATCTACACCTTTCAAATCCTTATAACTCCAAGCGAATACATCTCTGTATTCTCTTAGCAAGGCTATCAACTCTTGCTCTTCTTCTTCCGTCAGGTCATGCCCTATGTAGGTGCATCTTTCTTCTCCTTCTTCTATGGCTACCACTATTTTCTTGGTGGTTTCTTTGTTGTCATATGCCTCTCTTGATTGAGCCTCACGTTTAGGCATTCTCACCATGACTCTCCTATCATCTATTTCATACTTCTTAAAATTTTCAAGGACCTCAAACAAAGATTCTTCCTCTTCTGGTGTGACTTCTCTCTTTTTCCTTTTCTTGCCCTCACTCTTGGTGGCCACTTGGGTGGTTAACCTTACGTCATTTGTGCACTCTTCATATCTCTGAGGGTGAGCTTCAACTTCATAGAGGTATTCTTCATTTTATGCAAATGGTGGGTCCATAATGATTGACTCTAGATCGATGTCACTTGCATCCTCAAATGCACCAGGCGCATTCTTCTAAAACCGAATCTCCCATGATTGGCTCTATGGAGAAGACTGAAATGTCATAGCCATCCTCGTCACAGTGGGGTGTCCATTGTTCTTCATTAATGGCTACATCCATTGTTGCTAAAATTTCAGCCCAGTCGTGAGGCTCAAACTCTTTGTTAGGAAATACTACAGGTGCATAGGTTGGGTCGTGCACTGATCTATGGGTTTCTTTCGCACCTACCTCTCTGGCTTTTTCTCTCTTCTCTTCTTCTACTGCTACTTTACACATCCATAAGTGAGTGTCTTCATGCATCCATGAGGATCCTGATCCTATGGAATGCACCAATTCTGTATCATCTTTGGTTCTATGGATGGGGTTCCATTGGATAGGAGGTACGTCTCTGTGAGAGTAATCCTTGAGATTAACTTTGGTCGTGACACCTAAGTGTTGCAAATACAAGGAATTGGTGCCCCAATCCTGTACCACTTGCAACTGCCGCATAAATGGTCTTCCCAAAATCATTTCATAGGCATGGTTCTTGCTAAAATCACATATGGCGAAAGTATGCTCGAACTCAACACCACAAGTAGTGAGAGTTATTCCCTCCAACAGCCCTAAGGGTCTTTCAATGTGGCCATCGGCCATTTGCAACTTCATCCTCGTGGGCCTGAGTGCTGGCTTGCCCCAACGCTTCCATAGGGAAGTGGTCGCAATTGCAACTCCGGCACCTGAGTCTAGAATTGCCTTGGTTGTGTACCCGTGATGGGTAATGGGAAGATAGGTGTTTCCTTCTTCTCCTTCACTCATGTCTCCTATCTTATCCAAGGGTATTTCTGGCACTGTTCTATGGGATCCTACCTGGGAACAAGGTTTAGCTATCTCTGGTACTTGTTTGGCCACATGTTTCCATAGTTCTGGCTTAACCTTTAGTAGCTCTTCTAAAGTGAGATTGCACATTGTAGTATTCTTTACTACCTCCGTGTTCCTAGGTATGACTGAGTCTTCGTTTCGTACCATGACTGTGGGTGCTCTCATACAAGTAGACTTAGATTCCCATGGGCCTGTGAAGTGGGGTAATTCATGTAAAGAGTTAGACTCAAAGTCTAATCTCTCTTGAGATTGTGCACTCTCCAGCTCTCCATAAATGGAGGGAATATCTTGTGGGAATTGATCATGCGTGTCATCCACAAGTTCAATGGGAGGAGGGACTTCACTCTCTTTTGCCCATTTCTCTTCTTGAATCTCTCGTAGAAATTTTGGTGTGTACTTATTCATAGAAGAAGAGGTGTCTGGTTCAGTGGAATTGGGCACATAAGCTTCCTGTGGGGAAATGCTTATTCTTTTACTTGCCTCATCTCTTACTTGGTTTTTTTCTTCCTTGGTAGATTTTGCAATTATGCTCTCTAACTTCTCTATTAGTCCATCTAAGTGCAATTATGCCTTAGCTGAGCAAGAGTAGTTGAAGAGGCGACTGGCTTCAAACATGGTCTGAGCCAATGCGACCATTTTTGCACAAATCTTGGTTCTTTCTATCTCTAAGTCAGCTCTAGGGTAGCACTTGTCATGATTCGTCACATTTGGCCCTTCTTGGATTCTGGCCTGATATGCCTTAAGCATCATGTCTATGTCTTCAGGAGTGGGGTCATCTAATACTGATCCTACTCTAGGGGGTGGTGGGATGGTCTGAGGTGGGTTGAAAGATGGTGGATTAGATGGTGATAGAGATGAAGGTGCTGGTGGTATGTGAGAGTTAGTTTGAGAGGTGAGTTCAACAATTTTGGCTTTTGTTTCTCTTATGCTTTCTTCTAAATCGCTCATTTTTTTAGACCATTGTCTTTTCATTCTCTCTCGGCTATCCTTCCAGGCTCTCGACCGTTTCTTGGCTATGCTCTCAGTTTCACTAACCTCTGCACTCTTTTCTTGGCCTAACCCTTGGTTCTACTGCAAAGCCTGAGCTCTAGTGACCACCTGTGCTGGTGCAGTGGAAGTTACACTTCCTATAGCGTCTACTACTAACCCAATAACATTAATACGAGTGATTTTTGGCATATTATTGGGATTCTTTGGGCAATCTCGTAAGAGATGCTCCTTTCCGCAATCTTGACAAAAGCCCTGTATTTGTATTGACTGGGGTTGTGTAGGTGCAGGCATTGGACAATCACGAATGAGGTGATCTCCCTGACATCTATAGCATGGTCCTCTAGGAAATGGGGGTCTTACTTGCCTAGGTTGAGGTCTAGGGTTGGTATTTGTGTACATAATATTTGCATACTCTCGATCCCAACTAGGTTCACTCGGTTCTTCACTATAGTAGGACTCACCATGTTCAGGAGACTGCATGTAGTAAGCCTAGGGGCTATCCACATGTGTAGAATCAAAACTATGGTCACTGGGGTCACTTTCTGAAAGCAATGGTGTTATTGGTACTATGGCTCTATTCAGATTCTCTTCTGCAGCTGCGTACTTTACTGGGATCACATTGGCTGGAGCAGGGGGTTGTTGTGCTAGCACTGGTTGGGGTCTCTGTTGGGCCTGATATTGTGGTTGGTAGGTTTGTTGAGGCCTAGCATATTGTTGTGGTGGGTACTGGTTCTGATATCTTCCCTGTTGTGGATAGGGCTGAGGGTAGGTTTGCCTAACTGCTTGCTTATTATATGGGCAATCTTGTGATGTGTGATTAGTGTATCTCCGTTCTATGGTGCAGTATTGGCTACTGGGATTCACTTGGGGTTGAGCCATGATGGGACATACGTTCACCATATGGTCACCTCCACAAGTATAGCACCGTTTAACTGGGGCAAATCTTGGGATTTGTTTGCTAGAGACACCTAGTTTTTTAGCTACTTTCTCAGCGAGTTCCTCAATAGATGTGGATTGCAAGGAAGAGAGGCCAGAAGAACTATCTGAATCTTTGTAGATTTTTGAAAGCTCTAATTCCTCCCCTAGGTTATCCTCAATGTCGATGCACATGCGTACACACTCTTCTATGGTCCTCGGGTCCTTTAAGTACACGTATGATCTCAACTTTGTACTTAGCAATTTATCTAGGAATAAAGCCACTTGTTTGGTTGGAGTGGGTAGCTCAAGAATTGGACATCTCTCTAGATATTGCCTAAACCTTCTTCCTGCAAGTCTGACCGTCTCTTGAGGGGTTTGCTTGAAGCTATGAATCAGTGAGGAAGTGTTATGCCTTATGCCACTCTTAGAAAATTCAATAATGAAAGCCTCTAGAAGTTGGTCTATGTTCCTGAAGTGTCTTTCATTTAGTGGTTGAAACCACGTAAGAGCGGTGTTCCTAAGAGTTAGACCAAAGGCATTGTATTGCGTGAATAAGTCCTCCACTTGTTCAGCTCTCAAGACTTGCCTAAATTCGGCCACATGATCGTATGGGTCTCCAGTGCCATCGAAGTAATCCTTCATGGACTTTACTAGTTGTGTAGGTCTCAAGGTTCTGGTGTGTTCCCTAGGCCTTGGCAAAGGAAAATCATCAGCATTTCTTAGGTTCCTTGGAACTCTAGTTCTCTCAGTTTCTTCTCTATCTGTCTCTGTCCGTGCTCGTTCTCTTCCTATTGGGTTGGCAAAGCTTACCTCAGGTCTATCTCTACTTCTGTCCCTTTGAGCTCCATGAGCGTGGGATGTTCCCGCTCCTTGGTGGCCAAAAGAGACATTAGATCTTGGTTGGGGAAAAATAAATTCTCCCTTCCAAGTGTAGGCATGCCTACCATGCTCCATGACTACAAAGATCCTCTTTGAAGTGTTGTCTAAGTAGGTCACCTTGCTTGGGCTATCAGGATCTTTGAATTCATAGATCGTGATCGTTCCTATCTCATTAGGCTGATCAGGCTTATACCTCCAAAAGGCTTCATCGGTCTCTCCGTTTAAGAGTAGATCTATGCTCTTTGTTGCTCTAGCACAATGGTGAGAACCACGTTAAGAAGCTCCACCTCCTTAATGTCAATCCGCGGAAGAAATAGGAGTGATATGAAGATCGTGAATGTGAGATGAAGTGAGAGTGAAGGTGAGAAGCATAGAGATGCACACACACATACACACACACTATGAAGAGACAAGCAAGACACAATGGAAGGTGAGAAATCAACTCTATTGCTCAAGATCTCAATTACAAGCTCAAAATAGCTCTAAGCTCACACTAACCAACAAGCTAACCTCAAAAATGAGCTCTCTAGCTCTTTTTATAGATTCTAGACTAGTTTTGACCGGTTTCACATCTAGTGACCGGCATAGTTAAAAAATAGGTCCTATGCGCTATTTGAGAGGGTAAACGGTGTCTAAAAATAACCAAAATTGCTACGCTCATTCTACCTAAGCTCCTCAAGCTTGAGGACTCCTCGGCTTGCACAAAATGGAGCTATGCATTACAAAAAGGGGTTTTTCTCTGTTACATATGTTACAAAAGTGATGAAAATCACTGTTAGAGGTTTTGAAAAGTATTTATAAAACATAAAAATTTGAAAAATCGATTCGACTGACTCCCTGCTCTGTCTTTACATGCTTCCGCGTCTTCTATGCCTCTGGCTGCTGCCAACACCCCCCTCCCTCTCGCTTCTGTCGTCCTCGACAGAACCTTGTTGTGCAGTCTGTCGGATGTAGTTCTGTAGTAGTTCCTGAGCGAGGGTGTGTTCTGATATTCGAATGCCTCGAGCCAAATCTGCCTAGAGTTTCTCCCAATCAATTGGTTGCGGTTCATCAGGTGGTGGGAGTCGATAATGTGTGGAATAAACCATCTGTTCACAGGCGAATAATTGAAGCAAATGTGTGGGCCTGCTGATGAACACTTTTGAATGGTATTCCCAGAATCCGGTTGTGAACATTTCTTCGAAGGTCCGCTTGTAGCACGCCGGTAGGTATTTAATTCTGCAATGCGAGGCATAACACACCCGAAGCGATGGCATTGTACTCATGTCATATGCCAGATCTAGATTGCCATGCTCAAATCTCGGGGTGTTTACATGAGGTGCCTTGACGCGTCTGAAGACTTTAAAAACCATCTGCATCATGTCAAATATCTTGACAGTCATGTGCGCTGCTATATCATCCATATGTTTCAAGCGAGGGATCCAGTGGCGAATCGTAGCCATCATGTATCCAATTGTGGGTGGTCCTATAGGTGGCCTGAAGTATGGGTAGTTTAGCCAATCCTGGCATTGCTTGTTGTTTTGTATCTTAATCGCAAATGCCTTCCAGGAACGATGATGTGGCACTGGTCCCCAACATGGGTTGTATTTTAAGTGTAGTGGTGCCTTAACCCAAGTACTCATCATCTCAGGATATTCTTGTAAAAGATCTTTACGCCAATCTGGCTGATAGATCTCGCCTTGCTGCGCATCCAGTGGCAAATCTTCAGGCTCAAACTGAGTAGCGTGAGGGGATTTCTTGCCTATTTCTTTCTCTATGGCCAATTGATATTCGGCCATTAACATGAAATATGGTTTGTACTGTAACTCATGCCCTGATATGTATCTGCGCGGGGCCAAATGAGCAAAGTAGGGCGACTGTAAAATTCTTTCCTCAATCATTGCCATTGCGTGCAACTACGCCTCTACTCGTGCTGAGTGGGTGGTTACAAGCTCTTCAATTGTCTTCATCCATGCGGGAGTAGGAAGTTCGTAAGTCGTCTGGCCTTCGGCCGTGACTCGTCTGCCTGGGATGGGTTGGGGCTCGTAGGCTTCTTCAAAAGTTTCCTCCATCGGAATAGTTACAATTTCTTCATCAGCTGGGAGCTCTAGTGGGGAATCTGGCCTTGGTGGTGCTTCATATATAGCTACCCGTGATTCAAGAGTAGATACCTGGGCCCGTAATGCGTTGAGTTCCTCTAGGATGTCAGGAGATGGGTCCACAGGAGCTGGTAGTCCTTGTGTTGCAGGTGCTCTGAGCTGGAGTAGCTTATGATCTTCTTTTAGCTTCTGATATTCTTCGTTCATTCGATCGTATTCATCGAGCAATCTGATGTGATCATCGAGCAACATTTTCATTGATTCGGAGGGCACTGCTTTGAATTGGCTAGGACTTGATGGTTCGTCTGGATGATCGAGAGTAGCTTCTAAATTTTCTCTGTTCTGCTCTTGTAGCCGCTGGTTCTCTTCCTTTACTGCTGCTAGATGTCTTCTGAGTAAGCCCATGTTCCGTGTAAGCGTCGCATTGCAAATTGTCTGGGCCCTTAACAAATTGTCAAGATCAGCAGTGGCCTCTTTGACTTTCTCTTCAATTTCTACTTCCAGTTTGTGGTATGCCTCGCGTAATTCTTGGTATCGAGTATTCAATGAGGCATTCTCAATCGACAATGAATTAAGCTGCGACTGTAAGTCGTTGGTTGTCCTCTGCAGCTGCTGATAATTATTTCCAAGAGATGTGAACTCATCTCTTACTTGTGTCATACACGTGAACATCTGTCGAAATGCTGTGTCTATGGTGGGTGATAATATTAATGGTGTGCTCAGTGAAGATGCAGTGGGTGTAGATGCAAAGGGAACGGGGAATGGGGGTGGGAAATTGGATGTTGTGGTGTTTGTGGAAAATTGTGGTGTGCGTAAATATTGTGGTGCCACAAATGAAGTGAGTGGAGGTGCAGTGGGGGGTGATATATCCATATTGCTGGATGTGGTGTCGAGTGCGGTGACTGTGAATAGTGGTGTGATCGTGGGTAAGTGTGTGGGTGTAAATACAGGATTTACAAAGGTTGAGGAGTAATTTACAGAGGGGTTGTCTTGGACGGCTTGGTGGAAAGGGGAAAGAGGAGTTACGGTGGGTCGGGGAGGTGAGACTGGGGAGAAGGTTAATGGAGGTGGGAATGGGAAAAGGGCTCTTGGAGGTGTGGAGAAGGATGGAAATAATGGATGGAGAAATGGGTTGGATAGAAAGGTGGATGTGTTAGGGGGTAGACTAGGTTGAGTGGGTGCGGGAATTGTGGGATGAATGGGAGTAAGGACGACTTTTGCTACTCCACTGGAGAAGGAGGATGTTGTTCTGGGAGAAGGAGGGTGTATGGGGGAGACTGAATGGATGGGAGGTGATGGAAGAGCGGTTGGGGTGGTCGGTACTTCGACGACTGTGGTGGTATGTACAGTGGTAGTATGGGGTGGGGAGTCGACGATAATGGTGTCCTCTGCCAATGAGCTTTCAGGGACGAGACGTGCTTCCCTGGCCCGTTCTGAAGACTGATCGCCGGTGGGTACCCGAATGTATTCACCAGGTTTGGTAAGTAGGCGGATTCTGTGGGGGTCATACTGCGGTAGCGGTTTTCTCTGCAAATATCTTAAGGCTTTAGTGGGTCCAACTGATTTGACAAGCTCTCTAAAACCTCTGATGTATACTTCTTCAAACCCGCCCAAGACAAGCTCTTGTTCTATGAGTGTTTGGCTCTCTTCGTCAGTCAACTTCTTACGCGCCCAAACCTTTTCCATAGTACGATATAACTTTTTGATGGGCAGTGTATAAGCTGCTGCTTCGAAGGTTTCTTCTTCATGTGTGCTCGTGTCACCTTGGGTGTCGGTTTGTTGTCCTTGTTCGTCTGTTTGCACATGTTCTTGGGATTCATGAGTTCCCTGACTGGCTTCGTCATCGCCTTCATCTTCGTTGGTTTCTGTTCTTTCTTCCTCGGAACTAGACACTACTGGTCCTTGTGGTTGATCTCGCGGTGTGGTAGGGTAGCTGGGTCTTTCATATTCCTGAGAGAAGATCTGGCCTTCTGAAAAGTAAAATTCATTTGAAAATACATCCTGCATCTCAAAATAAAATGTGGTGTCTGCTTGTTCTGCTTCTAAATGGGGTATCGGAAAAGAGAAAGCTTCCGCACCAATAGTGCTGGGAGTGGTAGGTCCTGGGACTGTGGCTGCTTGAGTAGTGACTGTGCTGGTAGTGCCCTCCGTTGTAACTGGTCTTGATAACCTTATGTGAATGGGTTGTACAGGGGGTTCAGTAGGAGATTGTTCAGGAGAGGGTTGTGGTGAGGGTGATTCTGGCACCTGAAGGCAGGGGATAGTTCCTCTCATTCGTTTTCCTGCTCTTCCTTTGCTAGGCTTCCTAGCTTTCTTCGTTGTTCCTTTAAATGCTTTCAACTCCTCCCTTGTCAATGCACGTTCGATCGGCAAGTCATATGCTAAGCACATATATACAATTCTAGTCAGCGCGCAACATCCATTGATGACTTTCTTTCTTTCCCATCTATGTTGTGCTAAATAGATCTTATCAATGATCCAGCTAGCTAGATCAACTGTCTGGGGTCCAATACAAGATAAATACAAACCAAACCATATTCGTTTGTGAGGCATTGTGAATCTATCCTAAGCGGGGAAAGCAAAATGCTGCATGCATATCCGCAGTGGTTTTGAAAGCTCAGGTGCGATCGCTGAAATCTCTTCCCACTTAGTAACGTCTCCACGTTTCATTGGGTCTGGAACTAACCTTTCTCGCTCTATGGGCATGTGGGTTCCATGAATCTTGATGGCAGCTCGAATCAAATCTTTAGAAAGATAAAATCTTTTATATGCCCTTATTCTCCGAAGCTATCAAAGTGGTGATTAAGTAATAGCATCTGTAGAAGTCAGGTTTAGGCAAAGGGTCACTGAAATACTTGTGAAGCCGGCTCTTGCCCAAACATGTGTTAAGTCTTGTGTGTTCTGTAGCCCTTCGAACTCTCTTGAGAGAAACTGATATTTGCCCCAAGTACGGTCATCAAAAGTCAAATTAGCCTCAAATATAAACTCAGCATCCGCCAATGGTCCTACTAGCCCTTGAAACCAGTGAGAATTACGATGAATCTTCTCAGTATACCCTCTAGGAGGATCGTCAATAGGCATCGGTCCTGGGAAACCTTGAAATTCTGGCGGTGGAGCCGTCGGATGGGGCTCAGCAAGTAAATCACTAATAGTAGCCCTGGGTATACTGGTTCCAGCTTCAGATGTTCCTTCTTCGGTTTGCATGATGATTGACGTGCTAATGGAAAAGATCTGCTACAAAGATTAGCACATTAGTATGGAAATTAATTATGATCCCATTAAGGTGAGACCGCAATCCCTTTCCATAGCCGATGTGTAACCCGTGTAGCCAAGTGTTGTGATGTGATTGATGCAATGCTTCTTGCAGAACTAGTGCAGGTCTCTAGACACCTATATGTTTTCAGATATTGCATGCAGTTCTTTGATGAGATGTTATTACAGGTGATGTTGGGTTATAGTGTGTGGATTTATACAAGGTTTAGTCATGAATGAGTTATTACAAGGTTGTAGATTAGTCGGGGTGGGAGTTATGTTAGACAATGGGTTAGGAGAAGACTTCTGGATACGTTTCGGTATCCACTTCCTAAGAGCTCGTGTGCGGATGATAGGTCTCTGCGGAGGGACAAAAGATGATATCGGATTTGGTGGTATGGAGGGTTGAAGAGGTTTCTGAGGGGTGTATATTACAAGGCTTGAGGGTTGAGCTATAATACAATGTTTGGGTACCCAAATCTGCATGGGTGTGGGTCGGTTTGTAAGGTACTTCTTGGCGATCCAAATTTGTCGAATGTTTGTATTCGTAGAAGAAGGTCGAGGAGGTGTTGAATATTGACGCTGCTTCTGCCTTGACTTCTTCTTGTCATTGTCTGCGTTGTTGAAATCTGTTGGTGGTTTTTGTCCTTTTGGCACCCATATTTGTCTTGTGCCTCTTGCTTTATGATACTGAGACTGCAGCTTTCTTCCTTGTGTCGTCTGATGTTGTCGTCGGTCTGGGTTCCTTCGTCGTGGTTGACTCTTTTGTGGTTGAGGTTGAGAGGTCGGATGGACACTCTGCTTTGGAAAAGAAGGGAGGTCCAACACTTGCGAAACCTGCCCATTAGGAAGTGCTCCATTTTGTACTTTTAATCTAGGCCAGTCCACAGTAAGTGTGGAAGGATGGGCACTGCAGTTGATAGTGTCCATTTGTCCGCTGATGTAACCCTCCTGACCCATCTGTTGGGTGGTTACCCCTTCTAATTTGCAGGAAGCCCAAGGGAAAATCTCCTGACGTCCTTCTGATTGACAATTGTCCATCGCCAAGCCCGCATGGGTTGGTGTAGACGTAACGTGACTGATCTGACCAAAGATCTTCCGGTCTTCCGTCGCATGCCTTTCATAGGGTCTAGGGCTACAAACCTCAGTCGGGATGCCATTAAGGACGTCAAGCGGTATCACTCGCTTCTGATCTAAGGTTCCAATCTGCAAGGAGCCTTGTCTAAGATTTAGGTCCACTGAGTGATTGTATAGCCAATCTTGGCCAAGGATTAGGGGTTCTATCAGGTCGTCGTCATGGCACACTAGTAGCTTTGTGGTCATAGTCACTTCGTTTATGAGGATACGAAGGTCCACCTCACCCATGCAAGGGGTCTCCATGCCTCCTAGCCCTATGAGGTATGCCTCAATTGGCCGCATTTCTATTCCTGAATCCTTATAGTGGGAACATCTAAGCTGTTTCAAAGTATATACTAGAACTAAATCTCCTTCTTTTAAGCCTTTATCTTTCACATGTGCATCAAAATATGCTTTCTGTCGCTTCTTTGCTGCGTATATTCCTGTCGTTGCTTTCAGCCTGGTTTCTCCTAACCGTTCCAAGTCCATTATTCTTGCCGATAATTCATGGCCGGTCCATTGATGCTCTTGTGCAACCTTAAGGGTGGGTATCAAGAAGTCCAAAGGAAGCACATCATTCTGACCAAAAACCATCTGAAAGCGTGGTTTTTGTTGATCACGAGTTTCGTCAGTACATTACATAGGATCTTGTTAGTGCTTTCCGCCTGACCATTGGCCTGAGGATGATATGGTGCGGATTTCTTGTGAATCACCATAAAATCCTGTAACAAATATTCAATGACTTGGTTTAGAAAGTGAGTTCCTCGATCGCTCACTAACTCTATAGGCAATCCATATCTTGTAAAGACATTTTCAAATAAGAATTTTGCAGTCGTGTGTGCATCATTCTTTTTTGTGGCTTTTGCCTCTACCCATTTGGTAAGATAATCTGTTGCAACAATAATGTATTCCACATGTGTACCTTTTGCAGGGGGGGTTAATGGGTCCTACAAAGTCTATACCCCACTTGGAAAATGCACGTCCATCCATCATGGGTTTCAATGGCATTTCATCTCTGTGAGTTGGAAATTGAGTTCTTTGGCACACATCACATCTCTTTACATAGGTATGTGCATCCATGTGAAGAGTGGGCCACCATAATCCTGCAAAGAGGATGGCTTTGATTATCCTATCGGGTCCAAAATGACCTCCCGCGACACCTTGGTGTGCAGTCTCTAGTATGCTCAAGTAATCGCTTTCATGAACACGCTGTCTTAGGTATCCGTCTCGTCCTCGTTTGTATAGATTGTTGCCAATAAGTGAATAGTCTTGAGCTTCCTGCTCTAGACTGCGTTTCCATGCTAAAGTCATTCCTTGAGGGAATGTGTTCGTCCTCAAGTATGTCACTAAAGATTCACTCCAGTTTGGTGTGAGAGACACATGATATAATGTAGCATGTTCTATTGGTGGTCTTTCACAACAAATAGGGCATTCTTTACATAACTTGTAGACATCTGCTTCCATCGAAGGCCAATATACTCCTAGTCTATGAAGAGTCTGCAAAGTACGATGTTTCGAGTGATGTTGCTTTAATGCACCTATGTGTGCTAATTGCAACCAATTTGCATGTTCTGATTCATCTACACAACAAGCAAGAATCCTTTGATTATCCTGTTTATATATGCTTCTTGCTATGATTTGATATCTTTGAGATTTGGTAATCTCTCCTTCCTTGATCCTTATCCTAGGATTCTTAGGTCCATACGTGAGAATAGGGACTATAGGCTTAGCCCATTTCAGGTGCTATCTCAAGGTTAAACAAGTATGCATCGGGTAATTCATCCACTATCCCTTGAGGAGCTTCTCCTGAGGTTAATCTTGAAAGGTGGTCAGCTCTGAGATGTGTCTTTCCTTTCCTTACTACTACTTCAAAATCATACTCCATGAGTAGTAGAAACCAATGTATCAATCGTCCTGTATTACATGGCTTGTTGACTAAGTACAGTAATGCTTGATGATCTGTAAAGAATTTGAACTTGTTTGCCAACAAATAATGCCTGAATTTCTTTACCGCGTAGATCATTCCTAATCCTTCTCGTTCTGTAGTGGTATAATTTCTTTCTGCTGCGTTCAACTGTCTACTTGCGTAAGCTATGGGGAGATCTATATTACCTTCATTTGTGGGTTGTGCTAACACACATCCTATGGCATAGTTGGATTCATCCACATGTACATGGAATGGCTTACTCCAATCCGGGGTTGTCAATATAGGTGCTGAGCACAAACTTCGTTTAAGTTCATTGAATGAATTCTTGCATTCGTCTGTCCATTCAAAATGGGTCAAAAGAGAGTACAATGGCTTGGCTATGATTGCATACATGTGTATGAATCGGCTGTAATAACCGCAATGGCCCATAAATGCCTGTACCTCTTCGGCAATTACTTTCACTTTTTCTTCGTCCATAGAGATTCCATTCTTTGACACAATGTGTCCTAAAATTTTACCTTGTCTGACCATGAAAACACATTTTTCTACGTTCAAACAAACCTGATATTCTCGACATTTGTCAAATACTTGTCTTAACTCTGGGATATGTGTCTGTCTAATATTCGAATGAGCACATAAATCATCGACATAAACTTCCAAATTCTTGCGTAAGAATTCCTTAAACACATGACACATGAGTCGCTGGAAAGTAGCGGGTGCATTTGTTAAGCCAAATGGCATCACACGAAATGCAAATATGCCCCATTCTGTGGCAAAAGCCGTCTTGTGTTGGTCTTCTGGAGCAATGGCTACTTGATTATAGCCTTAGAAACCATCAAGAAAGCTATAAACTTCCTTGCCCGCAACTCTTTCCAATAAATGTTCCGTGATAGGAAGAGGATAACTATCTCTAATCGTGGCGGCATTAACTTTTTTAAGGTTAATACACACACGCAATTTTCCATTCTTCTTGGGCACAACCACAATGGGGGATACCCATTCGGTATGCTCGATTTCGTAAATAAATCCTGCTTCTATCAAACGATCTATCTCCTCTTTAATCTTCGCAGCGTAATTATCATTATACGTGTATGGTTTCTATTTTGTTGGTTTTGCATCTGGAGTCATAGGGATTCTATGAGAACAGATATCCGGATCTACTCCTTTCAAATCTTTGTAACTCCAAGCAAACACATCTCTATATTCGTGCAATAGGATAACTAATTCTTCTTCTTCTTCAGTCGTCAAATCATGTCGAATGTATGTACATTTTTCTTCTTCTCCTTCTATGGCTACTATGATTTTTTTGGTTTTCTCTCGGTTATCATATACTTCTCCCACTTCAACTTTTCTGTTAGGCATTCGTACCATTATTCGTCTATCTTCTATTTCATATTTCTTGAAGTTCTCGGGAACCTGAAACATGGATTCTTCTTCTTCTGACATGGTTTCTTTCTTCTTTCTTTTCTTGCCTTCACTCTTGCTAGTCACTTGTGTGGCTATTCTCACCTCATTCGTAATTTCTTCGTGTCTCGGAGGGTGAGTCTCTACCTCGTAGAAATATTCTTCCTCTGATGCAAAGGGTGGGTCCATAATAATTGACTCTAAATCAAAATCACTCGCATCCTCAAATGCATCAGTGCTAGGTTCACATTCTTCTAAAATTGAATCACACATGATTGGCTCTATCGTAAAAACTGAGATGTCATAGCCATCCTCATCACAGTGGGGTGTCCATTGTTCTTCATTGATGGCTACATCCATGGTTGCTAGGATTTCTGCCCAACCATGGGGTTCAATTCTTCATCTGGAAATACTACAGGTGCGTAAGCTTGGTCTTGAAGGGTTCGTGGATGTTGCTCTGCACCTAAGGTCCTGGCTTCTAATCGTTCTTCCTCTTGTTTTGCTACTTTACACATCCATAAATGAGTGTCCTCGTGTAACCATGAGGGGTCTGACTCCAAAGAGTGTACTGATTCTGTTTCTACTGGTGTCTTATGGATGGTATTCCATTGTATTGGGGGTATATCTCGATGTGAATAGTCTTTAAGATTGACTTTAGTAGTCACTCCTAAATGTTGCAAGTACAAAGAATTAGTTCCCCAATCTTGTACAATTTGCAACTGATGCATGAATGGTCGTCCCAATATCATCTCATATGCATGATTCTTAGCAAAATCACAAATGGCAAAGGTATGCTCAAACTCCACACCACAAGTGGTGAGAGATATGCCTTCTAGTAAGCCTAATGGTTTTTCTATGTGTCCATCAGCCATTTGTAGCTTCATCCTGGTAGGTCTTAATGCTGGCTTACCCCAATGTTTCCATAAAGCGGTGGTAGCTATGGCTACTCCGGCTCCTGAATCTAAGATGGCTTTCATGGTGTAGCCCTGATGGGTTATTGGAAGATAAGTGTTACCTTCCTCTCCTTCGCTTACATCTTCGATCTTTTCTACGGGTATCTCTGGTACCTTCTTGTGTGTCCCAATTTGTGAGGGAGTAGTAGCAAGCTCAGGGAATTGATTTGCTACATGTTTCCACAGTTCTGGTTTAACCTTTAACAATTCCTCGAGCGTGAGGTTACACTGCACTTTAGTGTTCTTTATCACTTCCGTGTTTCTAGGGATCACTGATTCTTCATTCCTCACTATTATCGTGGGTGCTCTCATACTAATAGACTTGTCTTCCCAAGGTCCTGTGAACTGGGGTAATTCTTGTAAAGAATTAGATTCGAAACCTGTGTGTTCACTCAGTTGTTCTTCCTCTACATCGTCGTAAATAGAGGGGATGTCTTGGGGAAATTGTTCTTACAAGTCGTCTATTTCTTGAATAGGAGGATGGGTTCCTTGTTCTCTTCTCCATTTCTCTTCTTGGATTTCTCTCAAAAATTCATGTGAGTACCTATGTATGGAAGACAGGTTGTCTTCCCCTTCTGTGTTTGGCACTTGAGATAGGGATGGTGCATTCCTTTCCTGTGTCTCTGGGACACTAAGATTCCTATGCTTATTCTTTTTCTCTTTGCTTTCTATCAAGTATTCTAACCTCTCCATTAGACCTTGAAAGTGTAGTTCAGGTTTTGCCATGTTATTCCAATTAAGATATCTAGAGGCTTCGAACAAAGCTTGTGCTAATTCTACCATCTTCATGCAAAGTTTAGTCCTCTCTATTTCTAAGTCTGCTCGAGGGTAGTTCTTACTCATTTCAGCTACTTGAGGTCCTTCCTTTATTCTCGCCTGATATGCACGAAACATCATGTCTAAGTTTTCTGGTATGGGTTCTGCTAAAACTGATCCTGATTTTTGCGCTAGGTTCTCTTGATTCAATTCTTGTGAAGTCAATTCTAGGATTTTGGCTCTAGATTCCTTGAGACTTCCTTCCAACTCAGTGATTTTTTTACTCCACTTTCTCTTGATTCTTTCTCTAGAATCTCTCCAAGATTTCGTTTTTTTACTGCTAGATTCTGCAACTTCACTAGTTCCGGCTATTTTCTCCTGATTAAGCTGTTGGTTATGTAAGAGCGCCTGGGCTCTTGTTATAGCTTGGATAGGCACATATGTAGGGTTGGATCCATCTGCATTATTTACAATACCTATCACGTTGATCGGTGTCACATTTGAAGCGTTAACTGGGTTCTTAGGACAATCTTTGATTATGTGCTCTTTACCACAATCGGCACAAAAGCCTTGTATGTTATAGTACTGCGACTGTCCTGCTATCGGAGGGTGTGGAAAATCCTTTATGAAATGATCTCCTTGGCACCTAAAGCATGGTCCCCTAGGGCCCTCTGGTCTTTGCTGTCTCAATTGGGGCCGCGGATTCGGGTTTGTGTACATCACGTTAGCATAGTCGGGCTCCCAAATAGGCTCCACTGGTGGACTATCATAATGATATGTCTCCACATGTTTTGGTGACTCCGTGTAATAAGCGGGTGGACTATCTACATGAGTAGAGTCAAAACTGTTTGAGTTCGGGTCACTCTCTGTGATCAAAGGTGAAGAAGGCACTAAGGCCCTACTTAGGTTCTCTTCTGCAGCAGCGTATTTGACTGAGATGACATTAGCTGGTGGGGGTGGCTGCTGAGCTAAGACAGGTTGAGGTCTCTGTTGCGACTGGTAACGGTAGTTCTGAGGAGGCCTATAGTAATAAGGCTGAGTATTGTATTGGCCTTGATACCTACCTGGCTGTGCATATGCTTGCGGGTAGTTCTGTCTCACTACTTCTTTGTTATATGGGCAGTCTTGAGCGGTGTGATTTGTGTATCTTCTCTCAATTGTACGGTATTGGCCACTAGGGTTGGCTTGCGGTTGTGTTGCATTGGGACACACATTTGCCATGTGATCGCCACCACAGGTGTAACAACGCTTGTTTGTTGTTACCCTAGGCATCTGTTTACTAGAAACTCCTAGTTTCTGGGCCACTTTTTCTGCTAGATCCTCTATTGAGCTAGACAATTTTGTGGATGCTAGAGATGAACAGTCTGAGTCCTTATAGACCTTTGAGAGTTCCAACTCGTCTCCCAAGTTGTCCTCAATGTCTATACATATTCTTACACACTGCTCTAGCGTTCTGGGTTCTTTCAAGTATACATAGGAGCGTAGTTTAGAGCTCAACAAGCCGTCTAGAAACAATGACACTTGTTTAGCTTGTGAGGGTAGCTCTTGCATTGGACATCTTTCAACATATTGTCTAAACCTACGTCCTGCCAGTCTTACTGTTTCCTGAGGGGTCTGTTTAAAGCTATGAATCAACGAAGACGTGTCGTGTCTGATCCCACTTTTAGAGAATTCAGTGATGAATGACTCTAAAAAGTGATGGATGTCTCTAAATTGCCTTTGTTGCAATGGTTGGAACCAAGTTAAAGCGGTGTTCTTTAACGTTAGTCCGAATGCGTTATATTGCGTGAACATGTCTTCGAGTTGCCCTGCTCTTAGTACTTGCTTGAATTCCGCAACATGGTCATAGGGATCTCCTATCCCGTCAAAGTAGTTTTTCATGGATTTTACTAACTAAGTGGGTCTTAATATTCTTGCGTGTTCACGAGGTCTAGGTAGAGGAAAATCATCTCTACCACCTGGCATTCTTTGTCTCTCCACTCGGTCTGTGTCTATGGTTGTTCTATCTCTTCCTATGGGATGATTGAAGCTTACTTCCGATCTATCTTTGTTTTTCTCTCTTTGATTACCATGGGCTGAGGATGTTCCTGCCCCTTGTTGGCTCGCATTTACGTTCGCTCGTGATGGAGGGAATACCAATTCACCTCTCCATGTGTATGTATTTCTAGCGTGGTCTGGCACCACAAAGACTCTTTCTGAAGTCTCATCCAGGTATACAACCTTTCCAGGTGTATCCGGGTCCTTGAATTTGTAGATTATGATGGAGCCTACCTCGCTAGGTTGTTTCGTTCTGTACCTCCAAAATGCTTCGTTAGTTTCTTTATTTACATACAGCTCTATGCTTCTGTTATCCTGAGGGGTCCAATCTGGAACTAGTACTTGTGTCAGTACAGATTTCCCTCTAGGTGTTCTAGGTTCTTCCAATGGTTCCTTTCCTTGAGACTTAGCTTCCGTCTCTAATTGAATTACGCCAAACTCATTCGTATTGTTTGGCTGCGTACCTAAGATGTACATCATTCCTTCCTTGTCTATGTACGCATCTCTTTCGAATTTCACCACTGGACGTTCCAATCCAATGGGTTGATCTGGGTTGTGCATTTGCACCACTTGTCTTCGCAAACCGTCCTCATAGATGCGAGCACCTAATCGGTTGGTTCAAAGAAATTCTAACTGCGTTCTATAGGGTCCTTCAAGTTTTTCTAAATATGCTACATTTGACCCTCCTTCTGGTCTTTCTGTGCTAAATGCCATTTTTTATTCACTCGTGTCTGAGCTCTCGTAGGGATAACTAGTATTCAATTGTTGAGCCCACGATCGAGCAGTAGTGCCTACACTTGCTTCTGATGATCTAATGCTTCGTCGGTCAGACTTACCTATATGTTTGCCCGATCTAAGGTTCATTAATTTTCTTCCTTGCACACTCAATACACTCTCAGATCGTCAATGATTCTTTGTTCTTACTTGATTCTTTTTAAGTTTCTTTAGATTCTTGTTTTGATGTATGCGTCAGGAATCGACTTTCCGTGGTACTTTGAGTTCTCGTTTCGTCGGACTTATGTTCTTTCCCTTAGGTTTTCGTATCACACACCTTTATCTTTAGTCTTAAACTTGATAAATTTAAGTCTCTTGAACTTGATCGTTCCTATCGTCTTTGATCCTATCCACAATGCTAACGTTTAGCTTCAGCTAAGAATTGACTGAGGGGGTTGAGTAATCTTCCAACCTCGAGTCAGCTTTGTTGGTTGCTCTGATTGCCTAAGAAGTCGCGCTTCCCAAGCTTTATGCCCTTCACTGCCTTTGCTAGACCTGGAAAAATCCACTATTAGACCAATATCACGATGGATGATCAAGCACTTGAGTATATACACTTTTAAAAGTCCTTTCCCTTTTGCCCAAAGTTCCAATGATTGCCCCCTGGCTTTCTAGTCCCAACTATGTCAACCTCAAACTAGCTTATCTAAAAATCAACATATTCTTTCTGAAAAAAGCAGTTGAGGTCACGTAGTACTCGTAAAGAGCTTTCTAACGAGCTATAAAGCTCAACAAACGGACTTCGGATGAAAAAGATATGACCGTTCAGGCTCTTAGGGGGTAAAAACTGACAAACAGGTTCTTCTTCAAATATGAGCTAAGGGGTCTCCTATGAGTGCGATGATCCAAAAATTTTCAAAAAATAGCCCCAAAATTGGCCAAAAATTGAAACCCTAAAAATGCGTTTGGGGTGGACAATCGCGATGGTCTGGGACTGTCGTGATGGTCCAGGCGAACCGTCGCGATGGCGTGATGCGCGAACCGTCGCGATGGTCTGAAGTGCACGATCACGATGGTCTAAATGTGAGCAATCACGATGGTCGGGGTGAGGTGTCGCGATGGTCCGATTGAGTGAACAATCGTGATGGCGTCAGTCAACGGTCAACGTGAACCGTCGTGATGGTCCGAAGTGAACCATCGTGATGGTCACAGATGCGATGGCATGAGCCAATCGTGATGGTCCAAATTTTGAGCTGTCGCGATGGTGTAAGGGTCTCGTCGCGATGGTTTGGCTAGTGAGCAATCGCGATGGTCTAATTTGACACGTGGCACTATCGAGGCGATGGCATGGGCCAATCGCGATGGCGTGGGGTCGACGGGATCGTCGCAATGGTCTAAGTGAACCGTCGCGATGGCTCAAGTGAGCCGTCGCGATGGTCCGAGACTGTCGCGATGGTCCGGCCGAGCCGTCGCAATGGCGTGAGCCAATCGCGATGGTCCACCAAAGTACGAATTTTGCAAATGCAACAATGGATTCCTAGATGGCGCAAGGGTCGCCTACACGCTGGTGTGGTCGCCTACCTCAAATTCCAAACTTTGCAGACCATCGCGATGGTCTGACACAGTCGGCAATTTTTGACAGAGAGTACATTTCTTACCTTTTTGCAGCCTTCCTGATGCACTGGAGCTCTGTACCTGCAAGAAAACTCAAAAACACACAAGTACACACAAGCACAAAAGCTCTCTCTCTCTCTCGCACATGCACAAATGAGGGGAAATGAGGAGAATGGGTGGATATGGTGAATTTTCTGATTTTTTTGGAGTTGGAGATGATGATGCGGTGATGAAGATGGAGTGTGGGGGAGGTGAAAAACACTAAAAACTAACTAACTAACAACAACAAAAACTGAAATTTTTACCTTCCAACACCACTTCTTGCTATACTCTTACCATCACACATTCGTCCTATACTCGATCCCCGGCAATGGCGCCAAATTTGGTGTTGCTCTAGCACAATGGTGAGAACCACGTTAAGAAGCTCCACCTCCTTAATGTCAATCCGCGGAAGACATAGGAGTGATATGAAGATCGTGAATGTGAGATGAAGTGAGAGTGAAGGTGAGAAGCATAGAGATGCACACACACACACACACTACGAAGAGACAAGCAAGACACAATGGAAGGTGAGAAATCAACTCTATTGCTCAAGATCTCAATTACAAGCTCAAAATAGCTCTAAGCTCACACTAACCAACAAGCTAACCTCAAAAATGAGCTCTCTAGCTCTTTTTATAGATTCTAGACTAGTTTTGACCGGTTTCGCATCTAGTGACCGGCATAGTTAAAAAATAGGTCCTATGCGCTATTTGAGAGGGTAAACGGTGTCTAAAAATAACCAAAATTACTACGCTCATTCTACCTAAGCTCCTCAAGCTTGAGGACTCCTCGGCTTGCACAAAATGGAGCTATGCATTACAAAAAGGGTTTTTTCTATGTTACATATGTTACAAAAGTGATGAAAATCACTGTTAGAGTTCTTGAAAAGTATTTATAAAACATAAATCTTTGAAAAATTGATTCGACTGACTCCCTGCTCTGTCTTTACATGCTTCCGCATCTTCTATGCCTCTGGCTGCTGCCAACACTCTTATTGTCCTGGGGAATCCATTTTGGTGTGAGAATTCTAGTGAGAACTGATTTGCCTCGAGGGGTTTTAGGTTCCACACCCGTGTTTCCTTGCTCTAGGTCACCTATGTCCGTCTCTGGGATCACATTGCCGAATTCGTCTGTCCTATCTGGGTGACTGGTGACTACATATATGGTTCCTTCTTTGTCCAAGTATGCTCCATTTTCAAACTTGACTGTTGGACGTTTTAGTCCAATGGGTTGATCTGGGTTTTTTATCTGGACCACAGATCTTCCTAGGCTGTCCTCATAAATGCTAGCACCTAATCGGTTGGTCCTAAGGTATTCCAGTTGCGTCTTGTAAGGGCCTTCTACCCTATGTAAATATGGCACACCTGAACTCCCTGTAGGTCTCTCCATATCGTGGGACATCTCTGACTCACTAGTCTCAGAGCTAGGGTAGTACGAATGATGGCTCAACTGCTGGGCCCAAGACCTAGCAATATGATTGACACTAGCCTCTGAAGACCTAAGACATTGTCTATCTCTCCCTAGGTGTCTTCCTGATCTAAGGTTCATAAGCCCAATTGAAGAATTCCCCAAATTTTCCAAGTACAATTTTCGTTGCTGAGTTCTTTTGTATTAGTCACTTGTTCTTTTTAATTTTCCTTAGGGTATCACTTCTTGTCCAATCAATCTTCGTCGCAAGGAACACTTAAGTTTTATCGTACTCGATGCGATTGACACATGGCACGCGTAAATTTTGTCGGTCGTGGTCAGTCGGTCGTTGACTCTATCGGTCGCGATTGATAGGTCGATCGCGATTGACAGGTCCGTCGGCAAGTGTCCGTCGTCGTTTGTCGATCGGGATTGACAGGTCGATCACGATTGACAAAAAACAGAAGAATTTTAGAATTTCAAACACATATTTAGGATGCCCTAGGCCTACACATCATGGTTATGCACTTTGTTTTGCAAAAAAGTCAACTTTTTTGTCAGTCATGATTGACAGAGGTCAACGCCTCGAGACCTGCACAATCAAATTTTTTACCTGCTGGAGCTGGTACAGCTGCTGGGGATGCTGATTCCTGCAAAAAATCTCAGAAAGCACACAATAGCACAAACACACATACGCTCTCTCGCTCTCTCTCACAAGTGAAATGAGGGGAAATGGTGTGGCAATGGTGATATGACCAAAAACTGAAATTTTCGCGATGATGGAGATGGAGGTGGGAGATGGTGATGATGATGATGGTGATGAGAGAAACAAAAGAAAATAGATAGAAGTGACGAAAATACATATGACTCCAACGCCTCAACTCTACGTCTTACCATGACACGCTCGTCCTCAAAGCTCGGTCCCCGGCAACGGCGCCAAAATTTGGTGTAGCTCAGTGATGAGTAGCACCTCCTTTAATGTCAATCCGGGAAGACATGAGGATGGTATGAAGACCTCGAACAAGTGATGGCACAAGTGTGTGAGTGAGAAGCACACTAACATGCACACACATACACACACGCGCACACACGGCAAGATCAAAGAGAGAGACAATGGAGTTCTTTAGATTACTCAAAACTGCTCTTACAAGTTCAATTCTACAACAAGCTAACCTCAAAAATGAGCTCTCTAGCTCTATTTATAGTTTTTTACTAGCTTTTGGCCCTGTCCAGACCTAGTGTCTGGCCTAGTTAAAAATTAGGTTCCAGTGCCTATTTGAGGGCTCAAATGAAGTCTAAAAAATATGAAAATTGATAGGATGATACTTCTAATACTCCTCAAGCTCGAGGACTCCTTGGCTTGCACAAAATGGAGTTACAAAAAGGTGAAATGGTATTTACAATGATTTTTAGTGATGAGAATCACTATTATTAAGATGTTGATTTGGAAAAAATTTGAATGGCCTATTTGCCAGATCTTCGTTGATTACTTTGTCTGCTTGTGCCTTCTCTCCGCTCTGGCTCCCTTCTTTGGCTTCCTTGTCTTGTGAGTCCTTGGGTGCCTTGACTACTGCCAACAATAGGTTTCAGAGGCATCTTGTCTTTTCGTATTGGGTACTAAGTTCGTATAGGTATGTGCATCCATGTGAAGTGTTGGCCACCAAAGATCTCCGAATAGAATTGCCTTAATCACATGGTTTGGTCCAAAGTGTCCACCTGCCACACCTTGGTGAGTAGTCTCCAAGATCTTCAGATATTTGCTCTCATGGATGCACGATCTAAGATATCTGTCTTTTCCTCGTCTATATAGATTATCTCCAATGAGGGCATAGTCTAATGCTTCTTGTGTTGGAGTTAGACGTCTGCGGAAGCATGCCAACAACACAAGGAAGAAGAAGAAGCTTGGAGCACAACACACAATACTAAATGTATTCTAGAGAATGTACAAAGATAAGTAGCCCATTAGGGCAATAGGCGTATATACAAGTCGGGGGAAAGAAACCTCCTAAAGAGGGAAAAAAGTGCCCCAGCAATCCTAGTGTGTTCACACACATCACTACCTAAATATATCAACAAATCCCCCCTGGGAGTGATGCAGTGAACAAGGAGCTGACACTCATGTATAAGGAAGTGCCAAGCTATGTGGAAATCACTCCACAAAAGGAAGTAAGCCCAAAGCTTTGCGGAAAGCTTCAAATTTCTCCCTAGGCAGAGCCTTCGTGAAAAGGTCTGCAATGTTCTCTTGCGTGGGCACATATGCCAAGCTGATCTCCCCAGCAGAGAACCTCTCCCTGACATAATGATAATCCACCTCACTATGCTTAGTGTGAGCATGGAACACAGGGTTCCTTGCAACTGCCAATGCGCTCTGACTGTCAGTGAAGATGGTGGTGGCAGAAGACTGACCAACATCCAAATCAGCCATAAGGCGTCTCAGCCACACACACTCAACAGTAGTTGTGAAAGCTGCCCTATACTAAGCCTCACAAATGGAAGTGGCCATAGTAGGCTGCTTCTTGCTCAACCAAGATATACATGAGCTACCAAGCATGAAGCAAAAGCCACTAGGACACACGAGTGTCATAGCAACCAACCCAATCAGAGTCAAAAAAAGCATGCAAATCTGGTGGTAGTGATCCCCCCTTGGGATAAAACAACCCAAGTAGCCGAGTACCACTGAAGTAGCAAAAATGTGCTTAACCGCCTGCCAATGCTTGACTCCTCGGCAATGCATAAACCTACTCATTTGTGAGACAACAAACTGAATATCTGGCTAAGTAATGCATAAGTAAATCAAGCATCCAATAGCCTGCTGATAGAGAACAACATCAAATGCATCTCCAGCGACTCAATCATAAACCTGTCTCCATAGGAGTGGCAATAGGCTTACAGTCTTCAAGGCCAAAACACTTCAATAATGTGTCAATATATTTCGTTTGACACAAAGCCATTCCACCATCAACTTGCATAAACTGAATGCCCAAATAGTGATGCAAATGCCCCAAATCAGACATCTCAAATGAGGCATGCAAATCAACCTTAAAATCAGCAATATGCTTCTCAATACGACCAATGAGCAGCATGTCATCAACATAGACAACAATGATCAGAAGCATATCATTAGCACGCTTAACATATAAGGTGCTTTCAGTTGGACTCTTTTCAAAACCATGTGCAATCAGATAGGCATGTATCTTCTCATACCAAGCACGTGGTGCTTGCTTTAAACCATATAATGCCTTCTTTAACCTGCACACCTGGTTTTCATGCCCTTTCTCCACAAAGCCATGGGGCTGAAAAACATACACTTCTTCATGCAAGTCACCATTCAGAAATGCTGTTTTAATGTCCAACTGATGTACATTCCAACCATGATGAGTTGTAAGTGCACAGATGCTACGAATAGTAGTCATTCGGCAAGTAGGTGCAAAGGTCTCATCAAAATCAATGCCTCTTTCCTGTGCATAACCCTTTGCAACAAGCCTAGCCTTATACCTGTCGATTGTACCATCAGGCTTACGCTTCAGCTTGTATACCCACTTAGTCCCAATGGCCTTCTTGCCAGGAGGCAAGTCACATAAAGACCAAGTACCATTCTTCATTATAGCATCATATTCAGATTGCATAGCAGCCATCCAATTTTCTGAATTTTGTGTTTCATCAAACAAAACAGGCTCATTCTCATCACAGAGACTAGATGCAGCCATAACATAGCAATCTGATGCAAAAGAGGCACTATGAGAGCCTGAACGAGTACGATATGAAAGAGATGCATCTAATTTGCTGTCATGCAAAGTCTGCACCAGCCATTTTGGCATAGTTTTTGCCTGCTCAATATCAGCTCTTTCATCAACTAGTGCATCATGTAAATCTACATCAGAAATGGAATGATCTGCATCATCACATGAAACCTCCAAAGGCTGAGAAGTTGCCTCATTGGACTTGTCAGGGGAGCACTAGATTGTGCTCTCTGACTACAGTAGACAAGATTTCCAAAATACACTTATGATTACAAGAACACCCATGTAGGGAAAATAATACAAGAAGATGTAGTCGATACAAGACGTCCCACAACCCGGGACCAATAGTTATGGAAAACTGGACTAGAGATGATACAGGAGATCCCACAACTCGGGATCGCAAGTATGAGACAAGATATCTGGATTACAAGAACTCCCCTCTCGGAGATGGACCAGATACAAGAAAGAACTCGACAAGGTCTCGTACTACGAGATTACAAGAGGACAAGACTAGATGTCCAGGATACAAGACTAGACAGGACTGGAACAAGGAACAAGACAAGAACAGGAACTGGAACTTGGAGAGTACTTACTTGGTGGTCACGACTCCTTGAGCTCCTAGGACTGGTATTGGCAAGACTGATTATGAATGTGGCCAACCCCTCCTTATATAGGTTTTCAAGGGCGGTTCATGAAAGGCGGTTACGAATTGATGATCTCATCGATGATGTCATCAATTCGAAACATGAACTCTGGATATCCGAATCAGGCAAGTAGACAGTCGATCTTAGGGTTTTGACATGTTCTGGACGCAATGGAAGAATTGGTTTCTCTTAATTCTGAACCAATCATGAGATACAGGGTTCACATCATGAGATACATGGAACATGGAATCTAAGGTTCAGGATGGTTTCCTTTGTCCATGACATTACCTCCCCCTTAAGCGACGAGTTCCACGAGGAGCGGTTGTGTTATCTGGTCCTGGCTTCGTTGGATTTCTCTTGTGGAATTCTCGAACTTTGATTGGTGCTCTTTGAAGGTTTTTTGCAGGTTCCCAAGTACGATCACTGATGTCATACCCTTTCCAATGAATAAGGTATTCCAATCTTCCTCGGGATATTCTGGAATCTAGGACATGCTCGACTTCAAATTCTTCATGATCCTCAATCTCGATAGGTGGTGAAGGACTAGGTCTCTCCCCCCTCAATGGTGAAATCTGATATGGTTCCAATAGGGATACATGGAAAACTAGATGTATTCTCATAGTACTTGGTAGCTTGAGCTTGAAGGTGACCGGATTAATCTTGGCCAAGATGGTAAATGGACCAAATCTTTGATGATCTAACTTTGCACAAGGTCTTGAGGTTTGCATATTGTTTCTGAGTAACCATACTTTATCCCCAATTCGATACGATGGATTCTGGACACGATGTTGATCTGCATAGTACTTATATTGTTCTTGAGCTTTATGGATCTCTTCCTTGAGTTCTTTGTGAATGTCCATCAGGTACTGGGCCTTGTCTCTAGCAGTCGGGTTCTTGACATGATTTGAGAGTTGTATATCCATCCTTGGATGTTGTCCATAATTTGCAAAGAAGGGAGTCTGCTTGGTAGATGCATGAACACTATTGTTATAAGAAAACTCTGCAAAGGGTAAAAGCTCAAACCAATCATTTTAAAATGATAGCTGCTAGTGCAACGGAGATATTGCTCCAAGACTTGATTCACCCGTTCTGTTTGTCCATCAGTCTGTGGATGATTTGTTGTAGATAGTTTAACTTGAACACCAAGGAGCTTGCAAAGACTATTCCAAAAGCTGGATATGAATTGTGGACCTCGATCACTGACAATGTCATCAGGCAATCCATGAAGCCTAAATATATACTTGAGGAAAATTCTAGCAGTGGCTACACCTGTGATTGCCTTGGTAGTTGGAATGAAGTGTGCCATCTTTGTAAATCTGCCCACAATAACAAGAATGGCATCATACTTATCTGACTTTGGTAGATCTGTGATGAAATCCATAGACAATGAAGCCCATGGCCTTTCTGGAATAGGTAGAGGTTGCAAGAGGCCATGAGGTTTATGTCGGGGTACCTTAGATCTATTGCAAGTATTACAAGTTCGAATGTATTCTTTGACTTCCTTCCACATCTGAGGCCACCAAAAGTCCCTGGATATGAGTTCTATTGTTTTGTTCACTCCAAAATGTCCTGCTGCAAGGTTCTCATGGTATTGTTGAAGTACTTAGATCTTGGGCTTTCCTGGAGGGACATACAATAGGTTCTTATAGAGCAGTAACCCATCCTTTTCCTGAAATTCGTTTACTTCTTGGAATTTTCCTTCTTGAGCTTTCTGCTTAATGTTACAAAACAATTCATCATGTGGTAGATTCTCACGGATCAATTGATTCAAGGCTGAATCTTCATGATGGCTTGAAGAGATAGCTGCTAACTGGAGATGCTTAGGCTTGAGTAATACACTCTCTTGTTGATCAAAGGCCTCTTCACCTTTCTTTGGTGCAAGGTAAGATTTTCGGGACAGGGCATCTGACTGACATTGTTGAAGTCATGGACGGTATGTGATGACAAAGTCAAATCTGGATAAAAAGTTACTCCATCTAGATTGCCTTCTATTGAGAATCCGGGTGGTCATAAATTACTCTAGGTTCTTGTGATCTGAATACACAGTGACTTTATGAGCTGCTCCTTCTAGATGGTGATGCCATGTATCAAATGCGTCTACTATGGCAAGAAGTTCTTCATCATGAATTTCATAATTAATTTTTGGAGGGGAAAACTTCCTTGAATGATATGCAACTGGATGTAGGTGTCCATCATCTCCATATTGGGAAAGAATGGCCCCTAGAGCAAAGTCTGATGCATCTGTCTCAAGGAAGAAGGGCTTACTGGAATCAGGATGAACTAGAATTGGGGCGGTAGTAAATGTTGATTTCAGGGTCTGAAAGGCCTTTTCTGCTTCTTCGGTCCATGAGAATTTGGAGTTCCTTGTAAGCTTGGTAAGAGGTGTCACTATCTTGGAGTAATCTCTGATGAATATCCTGTAGAAATTGGCAAACTCCAAAAAACTCTCGAACACATGAAGGTGGTTGCCAATCAAGGATTGTCTCAATCTTCTTAGGATCCATAAAAATTCCTTTATCTGATACAATGTATCCTAAAAATTCCACTTCTGTCTTATGGAAAGAGCACTTCTCCAATTTCGCATATAATCCTTTTTCTCTTAGTTTCTCTAGGACTATCTTCACATGACATTCATGATCCTCTAGATTTTTAGAAAATATCAAGATATCACAAGGTATATTACAACAAAATCATCTAAATATTCTCAAAAGATATCATTCATCATACGTTGGAAGACAGCTGGAGCATTTGTGAGACCAAATGGCATAACTACATATTCAAAATGGCCATACCTTGTCCGAAATGCTGTCTTCCATTCGTCTCCTTCTCTGATCCTGACAAGCTTGTAAGCTCCTCGAAGGTCAATCTTCGTGAAGAATTTTGCTTTTCGAAGGCGTTCCAAGAGCTCAGATATGAGTGGTAGAGGGTATTTGTTCTTTATAGTGACTTTATTCAATCCATGATAGTCTACACACATCCAGAGAGTCCCATCCTTCTTCTTTACAAATAAAATAGGAGCTCTTGCTGGAGACTTTGAGTGTTTGATAAACCCTTTCACTAGATTCTCATCAATGTTCTTGCGTAGTTCTGTAAGTTCCTCTGAGGATAGTCTGTAGATTGGTCCAAAGGACGGTTGTGCTCCCTCTTGAAGTTCTATGGCACAATCATAGGGTCTATGCTCTGGAAGGATGTCTGCATTCTTCTTTTCAAAAACATCTTTAAAGCCTTTGTACTGATTGGGTAGCTGCACTGGATCATCTTTCTTAGGTTCTTGAGCTGGTATGGCATAGATCATAAATGTCGGTTCCTTCCTTACTGCATGTATGAAGGCTTTGGCTCCGACATATGTTGGGTTCTTCTGGATATCTCGAGGGGTGATTTTATTATTCTCCCAATTAATTTTTGGATTATGTTTCTTTAACCACGGTATTCCGATGATAACCATATTTACTGGACTCGATATTACATTGAAACATATGTGTGAATCATGGTCACCAAGGTGTACTCTTAGTGGTATGGTTTCCATGGTTATATTCCCCGATGCTAGAGGCCGTCCATCTACTACTTCAGCTACTACTGGTCTGTTCTTCCGAAGTACTGGAATTCCATGTTTTTTAATGAGTCCTTCATCAATGAAACATGAGGACGCTCCTGAATCTACCAGAGCTATAAGGGAAAGGGTCTTCTTAGACATGATTAACTTGACAGGGGCTAGACATGTTTCTACGGGTGTGGATGGAATTATGAGACCCTTTCTTATATCATGGTCCGGATGTATGGTCTCTTTTACAACTGGACTTCCTCGTTTCCCTGCTCTACAAGGGTGGCTGCGACTTTGGAGTTCATTCTCTTGTTGGGACAATTAACTGCAATGTGGCTAGGGTTTCCACAATATAGACATAATTTGTTATCCCTCCTTTGTTTCTCTTGTGGTGTTAGAGGCTGAAACCTAGTTAAATCTATCTGCATAGGTTTGGGCATAGACTCATCTCTAAGAATAGTCTTGAAAGGTTTCCATTGGCGAGGTCTTCCTTCTACTTGTTTTTCTTGTTTCCTTTCAAAAAGGCGGTTATCACATTGAATGGCTTGGTTGATGTATTCATTCAATGTCTTCACCTCTGGCATCGTGAGTAGAAGGTCCTTCACATCATCCCTTAAGCCCCATCTAAATTGGCTTATGAAATAATCTTCATGCCAAGTGAGGTCACATATCAATTGCCTAAATTCTGATGCATAGGTAGAGGCAGGGCGGTTACCTTGATGTAGCTTCCGAAGTTTTGTTTTTGCCACTCGACTCGTGTCTGCATCTCCAAATGTGGCGATGAGCTCTCTAAGAAACCCCTGATAGTCATGAAGTACGACCATATCCTTCTCCAAGATTGGGGCGAACCATGATAATGCTTGACCGTAGAGTAAGGTTCCAATAAAACCGACCTTGGATGCATCATCAGGGTATCTATCAGGCTGCATACGGATGTACAATTTGACTTGTTGCAAGAATCCCTACAACTTTGTGCGATCACCATCGAACTTTTCTGGCATGCAGATCTTAGGTTCCCTCATGAAGGATGTACTAGGTCATTGATTTACTTGCATACTCCCTTGATTTGTCTGAAGACTCCCGATTCGTTCTTGTAATTCTTGGAGGAGTGCACCTACATGCCCTGGATGTCCCATCTTGATTTGTGTCTGTCGATGAGTTAGGTCTTCGACTTGTTGTTGGAGACTCTGAAGTGATGCTACAATCTATTCATAAGCATTCTCCATGATGACTGGTCTTGGATGGAAGTTAGTCTTGCCAAAATGTCAGGGGAGCACTAGATTGTGCTCTCTGACTACAGTAGACAAGATTTCCGAAATACACTTATGATTACAAGAACACCCTATAAGATATCCCACAACCCAGGATCGTAAGTATGAGACAAGATATCTGGATTACAAGAACTCCCCTCTCGGAGATGGACCAGATACAAGAAAGAACTCGACAAGGTCTCGTACTACGAGATTACAAGAGGACAAGACTAGATGTCCAGGATACAAGACTAGACAGGACTGGAACAAGGAACAAGACAAGAACAGGAACTGGAACTTGGAGAGTACTTGCTTGGTGGTCACGACTCCTTGATCTCCCAGGACTGGTATTGGCAAGACTGATTATGAATGTGGCCAACCCCTCCTTATATAGGTTTTCAAGGGTTGTTCATGAAAGGCGGTTACGAATTGATGATCTCATCGATGATGTCATCAATTCGAAACATGAGCTCTAGATATCTGAATCAGGAAAGTAGACAATCGATCTTAGGGTTTTGACACGTTTCGGACGCAATGGAAGAATTGGTTTCTCCTAATTCTGAACCAGTCATGAGATACAGGGTTCACATGGAATCTAAGGTTCAGGATGGTTTCCTTTGTCCATGACAAGACCAACACTAGACTGTCCACCTGTAAAAAGAGGCAGCACAATATCATACATGTCTTTGGAGCTAACGGATGTCTCCTTGGTACATGAAAGCAATAGCTGAATAGCATCTTCCATAAAAACAACATCACAGCTAACCAGAATACGTTTAGTCTGTGGATGATACAGACGATAGCCTTTACTTTTAGAAATGTACCCAACAAAAATACATTTTACTGCTTTATCATCCAATTTACTACGATGTTGTTCAGGCACTAATGCATATGCCAAACAACCAAAAACATGCAGATGAGCAACAGATGGTTTGCGATCATGCCAAGCCTCATATGGAGTGATAGACTGCAACGCTTTAGTGGGACACCTGTTCAGTACATATGCTGCACACATGATAGCCTCAAGCCAGAAACTATGTGGTAAAGCATGACTCTTGACCATACACCTCACCATCTCCATGAGCAACATGTTCTTTTGTTCAGCAACTCCATTGTGTAGAGGTGTATACGGCACTGTACACTGGTGTTTTGTCCCACGTTCAGCCAAAAATGCATTAAAATTAGAAGACATATATTCCCCCCCTCGATCAGAACGGAGGGTGCCCATTTTACATGCTGACAGATTTCCAGCCAAAACCAAAAATTGTTTGAAGCACATGAACACTTCCGACTTTTCCTTCAATGGATATACCCATGCATGCCTGGAAAAATCATCGATGAAAGTCATGAAGTAAAGATAATTCCCAAAAGAAGGTGTCTGCATAGGACCACAGACATCACTATGTACAAGCTCCAATTTCTGAGTAGCCCGAACTAAACCATCTTTTGGAAAGGACGAACGCTGCATTTTGCCCAAAATACAGCCTTCATAAACATGTTTTCTAGGTGCCTCAAGTTTGGGCAAAGAGGACACCATTTCAGATTTCTGCAGGCGTAGCAAACTAGCAAAATTCAGATGACCAAAGCGTGCATGCCAAAGCTTTGCATCTGACATAGCCTGAGAATCATTTACTGCACATGCCAAATCATTTACAGATCTTTCATAGTCTATGAGCTTATACAGCCCACGACATAAAATGCCAGAAGCAATAATCACATCGCCATTTGACAGATCATGAACTGTACACCTGTCATCAACAAATTTCACAACCAAGCCAATCTTGGCTAATGCAGAAACTGATAAAAGGTTCTTCTTGATCCCTGACACAAATAAAGCATCTGACAAAGTGAAAGAACTACCATCAACAGTAGTCAAAACGATCTTACCAACTCCCATAACAGGATAAGAGGAGTTGTTGGCACATGTAACAGTATTCCCTGTAGGGGCAAACTCGAGTGAAGAGAAGAAACTACGTTGCGGGTTAATATGTTTGATCACCCCACTATCAAAGTACCAAACATCTGAGTCTATTGTAGACATGCACTACTCATGAGAAGATGGGTCAAAACTACAAACAGTAGTAAACGCCCATTCTTCTTCCTGCACAAGATTAGCAGACTCCGTTTTTGGTGTAGAGGCTTCTGCAACAACCGTTCCAGCCTCTTTCTTCTTTGCCTCTTTCGCAGTCAGTTTTGGACAGTTCTTTATGATATGCTCATTTCCTTTACAATACTTACAAAACAATTTTTGCTTTTCAGATTTTTTTCTCATCTTTGGCTTGGTTCTTCGAATGTGCAGCATTTGCAGATTTTTGCTTACTAGTTGAAGAGTTCCATTTTCCTTTGCCCTTCTGACTAGCCAGGAAAGCTTGATCTGCAACTCGCATAATGGACCTGTTCTACCTGGACTGATCTTCTTGCAACAAAACAGAGACTAACTCCTCAAATGATAAGGCATAAAATACCTTGATGCAAAAAATTGATTGTATCTCAAAAAGTTGAATAGAACTGCCCAGATGAATTCTGCTAAACCTGTAACAGACTTCAAGACGCTTATACTGGCCAATAGAAATTGGTATATACCTTTGGCACAAAAAGACAAAATAGCCTGCACAAGCATTGCGATAGTGCATTCGGAGGCCGAAATGAGCTCAGATCGCGATTTCGGCACCACATAGAGAAGCTATTTTGATCTTGAAAACATGCTGAGTATGCTCACCAAAATTCATGCGATTCTGAGATTGCAAACAGAGGAGTGTCGACGGCACCCTAGATGAAGCGAGGACCTGCTCTGATACCAATTGTTGGAGTTAGACGTCTGTAGAAGCACACCAATAGCACAAGGAAGAAGAAGAAGCTTGGAGCACAGCACACAATACTGAATGTATTACTAGAGAATGTACAAAGATGAGTAGCCCATTAGGGCAATAGGCGTATATACAAGCCGGGGGAAAAAACCTCCTAAAGAGGGAAAAAAGTGCCCCAGCGATCCTAGTGTGTAGTGTGTTCACACACATCACTACTTAAATATATCAACATCTTGTTCTAAGCTCCTTTGTCTAGCCAATGTCGTTTCTTGAGGGAATGTTCTCGTCCTCAGAAACTTCACCAATGGTTCACTTCAATCTGGTATTAGAGACACTTGATATAGTGTAGCATGCTCCATATGTGGTCTAATACAACAGACTAGGCATTCCTTGCATAACTTATGGACATCTGCTTCCATTGTTGGCCAATATACTCCTAACCTTTGCAAGGTCTGTAAGGCATGATGTTTACAGTGATGTTGTTGTAGTGCACCTACATGTGCTAGTTGCAACTATTTTTTATGCTCATCCTCGTCTACACAACAAGCCAATATGCAATGGTTGGTGTGCTTATACATGTTGCCTACCATTGTGTGGTATTTTTGAGATATGACTACTTCCTTGTCTTTAGTTCTCACTATAGGATGTTTAGGTCCGAAGGTGAGAATAGGCACTTTAGCTTTCGTCGAGTCAAGCACTACTTCTAGATTGAACAAGTAAGCATCAGGAAGTTCGTCTAATACTCCCTGCGGGGACTCCCCTAAAGTTAGTCTAGAAAGGTGATCCCCCCTAAGGTGAGTCCTACCGTTCCTAACCACAACTTCAAAATCATATTCCATTAGTAAGAGCAACCATCTTACTAATCTGCCTGTATTGCAGGGTTTGTTCACTACATAGAGTAATGCTTGATGGTCTATAAAAAATTTAAACTTATTTTCAAGCAAATAATGTCTAAACTTCTTAACCGCATATACCATGCCAAATCCTTCTCTTTCAGTAGTAGTATAATTTCACTCAGCCACATTCAATTGTCTAATGGCATAGGATATTGGAAGATCCATATTACCTTCACTAGTAGGTTGAGCTAGTACACACCCAGTACCACAATTGGATGCATCCACATAAACATGGAATGGCTTGTTCCAATCTAGTGTACTCAAGATTGGTGTTGAACATAATCGTCGCTTAAGCTTGTTGAAAGAGTTTTCACATTCTTCTCTCCACTCAAAGTTGGTCAAAAGGGAGTACAGAGGCCTTACAATGATTGCATACATGTGAATGAATCATCGATAATAACCACAAGTCCCCGTGAAAGCTTGTACTTCCTTGACATTCTTTGGCCTAGGTAGCTCTGCAATAGCTATAAATTTATCCTCATCTATGGATATGCCATTCTTTGGCACTATGTATCCTAGAAACTTTCTTTGCCTGACCATGAAAACACACTTTTCTAGGTTTAGGTAGACCTGATATTCTCTACATTTGTCAAAGATCTGCCTGAGTTCAAGTATATGTGTTTGTCTAATGTTGGAATGAGCATAGAGATCATCAACATAGACTTCCAAGTTTTTCCTCAAGAACTCTTTAAACACATGGCACATCAGTCTCTGAAAGGTAGCGGGTGCATTGGTAAGCCCAAATGGCATTACTCAAAAAGTGAATATGCCCCACTCTATAGCAAAAGCTATCTTATGTTGATCTTCTAGAGAAATGGCCACTTGATTGTGACCAGAGAATCCATCAAGGAAGCTATATACTTCCTTGCCTGCTACTCTTTCTACTAGATTCTCAGTGATAGGAAGCGGATAACTATCTCTAATTGTGGATGTGTTAACCTTCTTCGAGTTAGTGCAAACTCACAATGTTCCATTCTTTTTGGCACCACTGCAATGGGGAAAACCCACTCAGTGTGCACGATTTCATAGATAAATCCTGCTTCTACCAATCTATCTATCTCTTCCTTGATTTTGGAAGCATAATTGTCATTATATGTGTATGGCTTCTGCTTAGATGGTTTGGCATCTGAGGTCATGGGAATTGTATGTGAGCATATATCAGGGTCTACGCCTTTCAAGTCCTTGTAACTCCATGCAAAAACATATCTATAATCTTGTAGCAAGGCTACCAACTCTTGCTCCTCATCCTCTGTTAAATCATGTCTATGTATGTGCATCATTCTTCACCTTCCTCTATGATCACAATGATTTTCTTAGCTTTCTCTTTGTTATCGTAGGCCTCTCCTGCCAATGCTTCATGTTTAGGCATCCTTATCATGACTCTCCTATCTTCTATCTCATACTTCTTAGAATTTTCAGGGACCTCAAACAAATAGTCTTCCTCCTTTGGTGTGACTTCTCTCTTCTTCCTTTTCTTACCTTCACTCTTGGTGATTACCTATGTGTCTAACCTCACATCATTCGTAAACTCTTCATGTCTTTGAGGGTGAGCTTCTACTTCATACAAGAATTCTTCTTCTGATGCACAAAAGGGATCCATATGGATGGATTCTAAATTTGAATCACTTACCTGATCAATATCATCCATACTAGCCTCGCACTCTTCGAGGACCGAATCACACATAATTGGTTATATGCCAAAAACGGAAATGTCATAGCCATCTTCATCACAGTGTGGAATCCATTGTTCTTCATTGATGGCTACATCCATTGTTGCTAGGATTTTTGCTCAACCATGAGGTTCAAATTCTTTCTCTGGGAAAACTACAGGTGCATAGGTTGGGTCTCGTATTGATCTATGAGTTTCCTTCACACCTACCTCTCTAGCATTTTCTCTTTTCTCTTCTTCTTCTGCCACTTTACACATCCACAAGTGATGGTCTTCATGCATCCATGAGGATCTTGGTCCTATGGAATGCACTAACTCCATGTCGTATCTGGCTCTATGGGTGGGATTTCATTGAATGGGGGGCATATCTCTATGAGAGTAATCCTTGAGATTGACTTTGGTTGTGCCACCTAAGTGTTGCAAATACAAGGAATTGGTTCCCCAATCCTGTACTACTTGCAATTGTCTTAGGAATGGTCTTCCTAGAATCATCTCATAGGCTTGGTTCTTGCTAAAGTCACATATGGCAAAGGTATGCTCAAACTCTACACCACAAGTAGTGAGACTTATCCCTTCTAGCAATCCTAAGGGTCTTTCTATGTGCCCATCGACCATTTGTAATTTCATGCTCGTTAGCTTGAGTGTTGGTTTGCCCCAACGCTTCCATAGGGAAGTGGTGGCAATTGCAACTCGTGCACCTCAGTCCAAAAGGTGGTTTCCTTTCCAGATTTTGCAATTAGCCTCTCCAATCTTTCTTATAGTCCATCAAAATGTAACTTGGTCTTAGTTGAACTAGAGCAATTGAAGAGACGGTTGGCCTCAAACATGGTTTGAGCCAATTCTACCATCTTAACACAAATCTTGGCTCATTCAAGCTCTAGGTCAGCTCTAGGGTAACACTTTTCATGATCTGTTATATTTGGCCGTTCTTGTATTCTGGCCTGATATGCCTTAAGCATCATGTCTAGGTCCTCAAGAGTGGGATCTGCTAAGACTGATCGTACTCTAGGTGGTGATGGGATTGTGTGAGGTGGGTTAGAAGCTGGTGGATTGGAGGGTGATGGGAACGGCGGTGGTGGAGTTGTGTGAGAGTGCGCTTGAGATGTGAGTTCAATTATCTTGGCTTTTGTTTCTCTTAGGCTTTCCTCAAGTTCGCTGATCTTCTTTGCCCATTGCCTTTTCATTCGTTCATGACTTTCTCTCCAAGCTCTTGTCCTCTTCTTGGTTAGACTCTCGGTTTCACTAACCTCAACACTCTTTTCTTGGCTTAAGTCTTGGTTTCACTATAACGCTTGAGCTCTTGTGACCACGTGCACTGGAGTAGTGGAAGTCACACTTCCAATAGAATCAACCACTAATCCAATGACATTTATAAGAGTGATCTTCGGTACATTGTTAGGGTTCTTATGACAGTCTCATAATAGGTGCTCCTTCCCACAATCTGGGCAAAAACCTTGAATTGTCATAGATTGGGGTTTTGTTGGTGCAGGCATAGGGCAATCACGAATGACGTGATCTCCCTGACATCAATTGCATGGTCCTCTAGGGAATGGGGGTCTCAATTGCCTAGGTTGGGTCCTAGAGTTAGGATTTATGTACATGACATTTGCATATTCTGGTTCCCAACTAGGTTCGCTAGGGTCTTCATAATAGTATGACTCATTATGCGCAAGTGACTGCATATAGTAAGCCTCTGGACTATTGATATGAGTCGAGTCAAAACTTTGATCATTTGGGTCACTTTCAGAAAGCAATGGTGATACCGACACTAATTTTCTTTCACAGCAGCATACTTTACTGGGATCACATTGGCTAGAGGTGGAGGTTGTTGTGCTAAAACTGGCTGAGGTCTTTGTTGCCCTTGATAGGGTGGTTGGTAGGGTTGTTGGGGCCTACCATACTGTTGTGGTGGGTACTGGTTCTAGTATATTCCCTGTTGTGGGTATGGTTGAGGGTGATTTTGTCTAACAACTTGTTTATTATATGGGCAATTTTGTGCAGTGTGGTTGGTATATCTCCTTTCTATGGTGCAGTATTGGTTTTTAGGGTTCACTTGGGGTTGAGCCATGATAGGGTACACATTAGCCATATGGTCTCCTTCACAGGTATAACACTGTTTCACTGGGGCAAATCTCGATATTTGTTTCCTCAAGACTCCTAACTTCTGAGCTACCTTCTCTGTAAGCTCCTCAATAGATGTGGATGTCTTTGAATTGAGGCTATTAGAGCTATCTGGATCTTTGTAGATTTTTGAAAGCTCTAATTCCTCCCCTAGATTATCCTCAATATCTATGCACATGTGTACACACTCTTCTATGGATCTAGGGTCCTTTAGGTACACATTGGATCTCAATTTGGTACTTAACAAACCATCTAAGAATAAGGCCACTTGTTTGGGGGGTGTGGGTAACTTGGGCATAGGGCATCTCTCTAGGTATTGCCAAAATCTTCTTCCTACAAGTCTTGCTATCTCTTTAGGTGTTAGTTTAAAACTATGGATCAATGAGGAACTGATGTGCCTTATTCCACTCTTTGAAAATTCTGTGGTGAAAGCTTCTAGTAGTTGATCTATGTTTCTAAATTGCCTCTGTTGTAGTGGTTGAAACCATGTAAGGGTCGTGTTCTTCAGGGTTAGACCAAAAGCATTGTACTGTGTGAACATGCATTCAACCTGCTCAGCTCTCAAGACTTGCCTAAATTCTTCCACATGATCATACGGGTCTCAAGTGCCATCGAAGCAGTTCTTCATGGGCTTAACCAATTGTGTAGGCCTCAAGGTCCTAGTGTGTTCTCTAGGGCTTGGCATAGGGAATTCGTCTACATTTCTTTGATTCCTTGGGTCCCTATGTCTCATTTTCCGTTCTATCCATCTTTGTTCTCGTTCTTTCTCATGCCAGTGGGGTAGCGAAGCTCACCTCGGGTCTATCTCTTCTCCTATCTCTCTGAGTTCCATGAGATTTAGATGTTCTAGCTCCTTGGTTACCATAAGAGACATTAGATCTTGGTTGGGAAAAACCAAATTCACCCTTCCAAGTGTAGGCATGCCTACCATGCTCCGAGACCACAAAGATCCTCTCTGAGGTATTGTCTAAGTAGGTCACTTTGCTTACTGTATCTGGATCTTTGAATTCATATAAGGTAAGCATTCCCACTTCATTAGGTTGTTCAAGTTTATACCTCCAAAAGGCCTCATCTGTCTCTTGATTTAAGAGCAAATCTATGCTCTTATTGTCTTGGGGAACCCACTCTGGAGTGATAATTAGGGCCAAGACTGATTTGTCTCGAGGGGTTCTTGGCTCTCTTCCTAAGTTCCCTTGCTCTATGTCACATATTTCAACCTCTGAGATTATGTTGCCAAATTCATTTGTCCTATCTAGTTGGTTGGTGACCACATACATGGTTCCTTCTTTATCTATGTATGAACCATTTTCGAATTTGACTACTAGATGTTTTAGTCCAATCGGTTAATCTAGATTTTTAATTTGGATTACAGATCTTCTCAAACCGTCCTCATAGATGTGAGCACCTAATCGATTGGTTTTGATGTATTCTAGTTGAGTTTTATAAGGTCTTTCTAGTTTTTCTAGGTACACCACTCCTGAGCTACCTATAGGTCTCTCCATGCTATAAGACATCTCCGAGTCACTCGTTTTTGAACTTAGGATGTATGGGTAATTACTCAACTGCTTGGCCCAAGGCCTAGTTGTATGGTTGACACTAGCCTCCGATGATCTAACACTTTGTCGATCTCTCCCTAGGTGTCTACCTGACCTCAGGTTCATATGCCCTACCGATCTGCCCAATGACCCTTGTACAACCACGTTGCTGGTCCGTTGGTATCAATTAGTTGTTCGTTTTAATTTTCTCTTGTGGTATTCACTTGTTTTACAACATGCATCGTAAGTATCACTTAAGTTTTTTTCATGCTTGATGTTTTTCATCCAATTAAACTAAATTCTTTGTATTTAGGTTATTCCTTGACTGCAATTAATCTATGCTTGAACTTGAGAATTTGATGGTTCTTAGAACTTGAGGGTTCCTATCGTACCCTTGATCAATCAGCACATCTAATCGCACTTAGCCTATGCTAGAAATGGACTGAGGGGGTTGAGAGATCTTCCAACCTCAAGTCTCTTCTCCTTGTTGCACTTGTATGCTCAGGATGCTCGTTCCCAAGCCTGCACACATTGGTAGTTTGCTTTTGGTTTCTCCAAGAGCTCTCAATGATCCTCCGCAAGTTTCTGGAGATGATGATACAGCTAAATCCTGCAAGGAAGGCTCAAAAACACACAAGAAAAAGATCGCACATAAGCTCTCTCTCACAAGTGAAATGAGATGGGGAGCGGAATATGACAAAAAACTAAAAATTTTGTGAAGGTGGAGATGGAGGTGGGAGGTGGTGAGGATGATGATGGTGATGAAGAAAATAAGAAAAAATTATGAAAAGTAAGGAAAATACCTATGACTCCAACATCACAACTCTACGTCTTATCATCACACTCTCATCCTCGAAGCTCTCTCCCTGGCAACGGTTCCAAATTTGGTGTCACTCTGGCACAATGGCAAGTACCATGTGAGGAGATCCTCCTCATAATTATCAATCCATGGAGATGTGAGGACTAGTATGATGACTATGAGCAAGCGAAGGCACAAGTGCGTGAGTGAGAAGCACATAAGCATACACACACATGGATACAAGGCAAGAGCAAAGAGAGGAACAATTGATTTCTTTGTATTACTCAAAAAAATATCTTACAATAGCTCAAAACTCTAACAAGCTCACCCCAAAAATGCGCTCTCTAGCCCTTTTTATAGTTTTTTACTAGGTTTTGGCCCTATCCAGACCTAGTGTCCGACGTAGTTAAAAATTAGGTTCCATGGCTTATTTGAGGGCTCAAACAAAATCAGAAAATTATAAAAATTGATACACATACACTTCTAATACTCCTCAACCTGAAGCATTCCTCGGCTTGAGCAAAATGGAGTCTAATATATAAAAAACGGTATTTACAATGTTTGTGTAGTAATGAAAATCACTTTGATTGAAAATAAATTATGAAAAAATTGATTGGGCCTCTTATATGCTGGATTGTACTTGACTTCTCTGTCTCATCATTGCTTCTATGCCAACACTTGTATATATTCCTTTGACCATAATGGGTAACTTATCTTTGTATATTCACTTGGTAATACATTCATTATTGTGTTGTTCTTCAAGCTTTTTCTTCTTCCTTGTGTCATTCATGTGCTTCTGCACACCTCAAACTCCAAAATTTGGTATCATATCAAGTCTCTGCTTCATCTAGGGTGTCGTAGACATCCCTCTGATCACAATCTCAAAATCACACAAAAATTGGTGAGCATACTTGGGGCAATTAGGAGTTCAAAATAGCTTTTCTATTGGTATCAAAATTTTTATTTGAGCTCTTTTGCCTCGGAATGCACTATCATAGTGAGTATACAAGCAACTTTGTCCTTTTTTCCAAACATGTATAGGGTTTAGTTCACCAATACAAGCAAGTCGAAGTGTGCTACAAGTTTACTAGAGCTTGATAGGCTGTTTCTATTCAACTTTTTGGGATACAATCAATTTTTTACATCAGAGGTTGTTGATGGTATAATTACCCATTGCGGTGATACATCATGTAATGGTAGCAAAAGGTTTGTGGAATATTGTGCAAGACCTTGAAAAACATCCTAATGCACTTGTAAATATAGTGATTGAAGGTGATGCAAATGGTGTCGAAGCTGATGATATTCAATTTCCTAGTCATATTGTGGTTCTTGTTTCACCTATGGCATAAAAATTTTGTTGGGATGGTAGAGATGCACATGCACATGCATTGATAGACTTGTCTAGTAGTCATATTGTGGTTCTTGTTTCACCTATGGCATAAAAATTTTGTTGGGATGGTAGAGATGCACATGCACATGCATTGATAGACTTGTCTATTAGTCATGCTATTATTCCTCACATTAACTCATGCAAAACATCAAAAGATGCTTGGAATACTCTTACAAGATTATTCCAGACAAGAAATGAGGCTCATGTTGCTCACCTCCGAAAAGGGTTGGAGAGTGAGCATATGAATTAGGGAGATTCAATGGATAATGTCTTTCAAAGATCAAATATTTGAAGTAGTAGTTGATTTCTACTAATGAAATCTTGCTAGATAGTTCACTTGTGTAGAACATTTTTTATAGTTTTCCATATTCATAATAGAGTTTCCCTTCTACTCTTTTAATCCAAATTCCTTGAAATTTGAGGAGTTGGTCTCTTTTTTGTTGTAGGAACATCAGTGCAGGTATAAAAGTTGATTGTGCGTATTGCATATCAAGCTTTCTTAGCTAGTTAGAAGGGAGAAAGTGAATGGAGCTCATTTACCAGTACACAAAAATCTTCTAATGCTGCACAATCAAAGAAGGAAGAAAGAGATGAAAAGAAGATAGAAAAGCTTAAACATTTTTGCAAGTAGTGTAAGGCAAATGATCATGTTATAAAGAATTGTCCTAAACTCATTGCAAAGGAGGCAAAGAAGAAAGAGGCTTGAATGGTTCTTGCAAAGGCATCTACACTTGTTTAGAATGAAGATTTTTTGGTAAGGCAATTTTGAGGAAATCACAAATTTTTGCCATCAAGATTTTGAGAAAATCATGAATTTTTGCCATCAAGATATTGAGAAAAATCACAAATTTTTAAAAGACTATTTTTGAGAAAATTGCAATTCTCTGGTTTGCTAAGTGTGAAAAAATTGTGATTCTCTAGTTTGCTAAGTGTGAAGAAAATCATGACTTTCTACCTTTGGGCTCTCAAGAAATGATGACTTTATGGTGGAATTTGAAGAGCACAAAATCGCAAATTTTTGCCATCAAGATTTTGAAAAAAACGTGAATCTCTACCATCAAGTTCTTGAGAAAATCGTGACCTTTTGCAATCTAGTTTTTGAGAAATGCACGAATCTCTACCGTCAAGATTTTAAGAAAATCGTGAATTTTTGCAATCAAGATTTTGAGAAAATCGTGACTCTTTCGAAGACTAGTTTTCAGGGAATCGCAACTTTCTATAGGGAAATTTTTGAGAAAATCACAACTTTTTGGAAAGAATTTTTTGAGAAATTTGTGACTTTTTGGATATTGGTTGAGTAAAGCATCGCGACTTTTTGGTTTTTGGTTTTCACCAAATCACAACTTCCTGGTTGTCTCTCTCTCAAAAATTCATGATTCTCTCACAAATCCTGTTTGTCTATTTTGGCCCCCAAGAGCCTGATTTGACATAACTTTTTCATCCAAAATTATTTTTTTGAGCTTTAGAGTGCATTGGGTGATTTTTAGATAGGGTAATTTGAAGTTGACCTTCAAGTGGGATTAGGAATGATTTTTGAGCAAGACAAGGGGGAAAAGGGGTCTTTAAAAGATGGTTGAATCAAAATTATCTGTCAATTGAAGTTAAAGATTGATCTAAACTTGGGACTTTTACAGGTCTATTGAGAGCCATTCAAGGGAGTCAAAGCAAGGTGGTAGGTGCATTGCAAATTTGGGACGTGTATCCGGAGCATTCAAGTGGGATCAAGGGAGAAGTGAATTGAGATTGGAATCATTCTTAACCCCCTCAATAAATTCTTAGCTTAGGCTAAATATGACTAGTGATACTGATTAATTAGGGTCATGATAGGTACAAATCAAGTCCAAGAAAACCCTAATTTCTCAAGTTCAAGCAAGGACTTAAGTGGATCGATCACATCTCAAAGTGCAATAAAACTCAAGTATTCTCAGCGATGATATTTTTTAGCCAAGATTAAACTAGAGAAATCTATAAAAGAACAAGTAACTGATTCAAAAGAACATTGCAACAAGGTTGTACTCAGGGAATTTCGGACTCTTAACCAAGGCTTATGAACCTTAGGTCAGGTAGACACCTAGGCCAGGATAGACAAAGCATCAGATCTTTTGAAGCTAGTGTCAATCAGACAGTGAGGTCGTGGGCACAACAACGTAGTGATTATCACTACATGCTAAGTTCAAACACAAGTGACTCAGAAATGTCATTTAGCATGGAGAGACATGTAGGTAGCTCAGACACTGCCTATTTATAGACACCAAAAGGTCCCTATAAGACATAATTGGAGTATATTAGGGCCAACCGTTTAGGTGTACACATCTATGAGGATGGCCTGAGGTGATCAATTGTCCAACTCAAGAATCCATATCAACCCTTCAGACTTGAACACCTAGTGGTTAAATTTGAATAGGGTTCTTATATTGATAAGCAAGGAACCATGTATGTGGTTATGAACTTACCGAACAGGACATATGAGTTTGGAAATGTCATCCTTGAGAATGAGATAGGAGAGCTAGAGTAAGGAGACCTAGGATGAGAACCCAAGACTCCTTGAGGTAAATCTATCTTGACTAGAGTGATTAGCCCAGAGAGGGTTCCCCAAGACAAAAGCATAGAACTATTCTTGAATAGAGAAATAGAAAAAGCTTTTTGGAGATTCAAGCCAAGTCAACTTAGCAAAATAGGCAGCATCACCATCTACAAGTTCAAAGACCTTGAGAAACCAGGCAAATTTGTCTATCTAGATAACACATCGGAGAGAATGTTCTTGGTAACAGAGCATGGCAAGCATCCATACACTTGGAAGAACGAATTGATTTTCCATCCACCAAGTTCTAATGTTTCCCATGGCCTCCAAGGTGTAGGATCATCCCAAGCTCATGAAAACTAGAGGGAAGAGCCAGAGAGAGACTTGAAGTTAGCTTTGCAAACACCTTATGAAGAGAGTGGTCAATATTTGAAAATGAGAGACCTGAAAGAGAGAGACATATAGCACATAGGCATCAAAGAGATGAACATGATTTTCCATTTCATAGAACTTGAGAATACCCAAGAACCCTTAGACCCTCTCAAGTGGTCAAGACAATGAAAAACTACTTTGATGGGTCAAGAGATCCTTATGATCATGTTGTTGAGTTCAAGCAAGTGTTAAGAGTTGAAAAGATTGAGGATTTGTTCACCCAAATTTGAGGCATTCGATTTGACCCTCAAGGCTACTACTTTAGCTTGGCGTCAACCCCTGAACAATCGTAATTACCAAAATATGGGTCAACTTATAGAAGCATTCATTGTAGAATTTCCCAAGAGTGGCATTACACATAACACATCATCCTTGATCCACAACTTCAAGCAGACGCCCCAAGAAATAGTTCGGCTAGCTGGATGGAGATTTGAACAATACATGGAAATATGTCCCACGCCTGAATAACCTACAAAAGCAAAACAAATTTCCTTATTTGTAGATGGACTTCTTAGCAAGAAACTTAGATCATATCTCTATCTCAAGGAGCGAATCACACTGGATCGATGCTTGAGAATGTGCATTGACATAGAAGACAACTTGGGTGAGGAGTTAGAATCGTCCCAACTCTATAAGGATTTTAACAGTTCTATTAGTCATACTTCGAGACCCTCCACTGAGATAAATTAGCTAGCTAAGCAGGTTGCCAAGAATCTACGAGTTCAAAATAGACAAATATCAAGGGTCACCTCATTGAAGTGATGTAATACTTGCAAAGGTGATCACATGGCTAACATGTGCCCATTGCAAAACCAAAACATGAGAGAAATGAATGCTCCATATTGCACTATTGAGAGAAAACACACCAACCATATAGCTCAAGATTGTCTATGCAATAGGTAGGCTGTCAGACAAACTTATCACCAATCTTACCAACATGTTTGTATTTGACAAACTAAAAGTACCATTGAAAATGAGTAGTGGTGAATATCCATAGACAGATGGTCAGACTGAGAGGGTCAATCAGATTCTAGAGCATATGTGTCTAAGAGGTAGACAAATTTGGATAGTTACTTGCCTTTAATAGAGTATGCTTATAATAATACACCTCATAAAGTCATAGGAATGTCTCCTTTTGAGATGAGTTATGGCATGAATCCCACTAATCTCAATAGCTAAAGCCAAGATGCAGCAAACAATGGATAGGGCAAAAGAATATGCCGACAAGAATATATCTCCTAGAATCTTTGAGGAAGGAGATAGAGTTTTTCTTCAGGTGCCAACTACATATACTTCATTATCCATAGGGAACTGTATTTTTCTTTCACCAAGGTTTTGTGGACCTTGGAAGATAGTTAAGAAGCTTAGTTATGTTGGATACCGATTAGAGCTTCCTCTAGATTGCAGATTCCATCTAGTGTTCCATGTCAATAAACTTAGAAAGTATATTTTCAAGGAGGATAATCTAATAGAGGTTATTGTTTATTTGCAGGAAAGTGATAGCACAAATCATTCTCTAGATAGGATACTAGATCCAAGATAGAAATGGTTGAGAAATCATGTCATCCAAGATTATCTAGTAGCCTGGAGAGGATTACCACTTATAGATTCTACTTGGGAACCAAAAGCTTTGGTTCACAAGTATTTTCGCTCATTGATCATTGAGGACAATGATCTTTAGAAGGGGGAGAGAGTGTTAGACATTGGTCTACAGAGACCATTCCATGTGTGTGTGGGACAAGGGCTAGTCATAGTCAAGGTCCCTAACTTGGAGGATATCCTAAAGTATTCATTGGTAATGGGGATGAGTGTTGCATGGTGTCCACATTTCGACACTTTTGAATGCAAGGGGATATAATGGATGGGAGGAGTGGCACACACATCATTCACGAGTCCAAGCGTTGAGAGAGTTTTTAGGAGAGTTCTTAACAAATTCAAGTTTAGGAGGATATAATGGATGGGTGGAGAGTTGCACACACAACTTGTATGTGTTCTTATTTTCAAACCTTTGAGAGAGATTTTAGGACTTCCTACATCCACCATTCCTTAAAGAAAAGTTGAAGTTTGCTTATTTTGATCTACTCTTGATATCTAAGTTTGTTCCTTTTTCTACGAAGGGCTTTTGAAGGTGCATTTTACCATCATTGATTCGAGTCTTGAGATGAGCAAGCCTTTTGTATAAATCTTTGAGATTTTCTTATTCCGTAGGTCTCAAGGTAAGAATTTTGCAAGATACAATGGATCGCCTTAACAACATTGACCCAACATTGATCCAAAGAGAGCAGATTTTGAAAAGCTTGGAGCCAAGTTTGTTGGATATCTTACCACAAAGATGGAAGCGAGAACACCAAAAGGTTATGTGAAACCAAGGGGACCTCTAATCTTTGATGATAGAATGGAAGGAGATCGCAATGAAAAAATGCTAGGAAATGATAATCTTGGTGTGAATGGAGCAAGTTTGGATCCCAAAGTGGTTACTCATGTTTTATGAAACATAACATCTATGAATTCACGCATCATGCGAATTAGCCCTATCCTGGAGGTTGGACTAGGAGAAGCCACCAATGTCTTTCCCCTAGATATGGTCTTGAGTGAGGTTCACCCTATCCCAATTGTTCTTCACCATACCATCAATAGCATGCCCTTTTTTATTCGAATAATGCTTAGCGGAGATCTTTTGAAGCCTCTTCATGAGGTCATTATTAGCAACCTTGAGCTCTTGAAGGCATCTAAAATCTAGTTTTAAACTTGTATCTTTCAACCATTTGCCAATGATTGAAGCTCGCATTGGGTCTCTGAGCTTGTGAACATTAAACAAAACAATAAACTTTATCCATAGGGTTGGTCTTTTCGAGTCCTTGTTTTGTCTCTATTTTTCTTAGATTTACATTCTTCCTTCTTAAAGGATTTTTCCTTTTATAGGGTTCTTTCACAAAGACTCTACTGGAAACTTACACGTGTCCAGAATAGTGGATCCAATAAGAAAGCTTTCATTGTTCAGGTTGTCTTCCCTTCTAGTGGATAGCCTCAATTTTGCATTCTTTGCTTGTGATATATTATTCAAGAGATGTATCATCATCTGTGTCTTTGGCTTGCCTAAATCCCCCTAGGTAATCCACCAGATTGTCTTCTTTCTCTAATCGGTTCATTTCTTTATTATATAATTAAATTTCTGCATTAAGCAATGAACCTTTGGCAGGATGCTTTTTGAAATTCTCTTCTTCTTCCTGCAAACTTCCATGAAGCCATCAAAGTTAGGTTCTATGGATTGATTCAGCTTGGCTTGTTTTGTTTCTCATAGTTAGGTTCCACCTCCTTGAGATTATGCTTAGAAAATATTTATTGTTTTATTGTGCTTATCATTGTTTTATTGTGCTTAGAAAATGCTCGCATTTATGTTTTTGTTTCCATATTCGAGTAATATCTATTCCATATAGAAAAAGCGATATCTTATGAGTACTTGTGATCTTTAGCGTACACGTAAGATAAATATAAAGATAGAATTGAGATTTTGCCAAAACACAAAAGAACACATGGCCTACTTTTCGATAAAATTCAAATATTCAATATATAATACAAGTTGCGTGAAAAAAATACATTATCCATGACCTCAAATGATACAACTCTTAATAAGAAAATATAATGTGAAAACACTAAAACCAATGTTTAGAGATTATATGGCGGATTGACTATAAACATTATTCATGGTCTAATATATCTGACATCTTTTAAGAATATATTGAATTATTGTTTTGCTAGTTATACTTACATAATATTTCACTAAGATAATTTATGTATTTTTTCTAAAGTTTGATGCTTGTTGGTAAAGTATTTTTCCTTCTTATCAAGGCTTCTACTTAATTAAAAAACCGAACATTATTAAAGAGACCTAGGAGGAGCTACAAAGAAGAAGGTTAATGAACATATCTTCGTCTTTGTGGGGACTCATTTCTCAATTTTTATCCTAATCCCTTGCATTACAAAGTTCACTAAATTTATAAACAAAGAAATGCTCTTGCAAATCTTCATTCTTTTTCCTAACAAGGTGAGGGAGCTCTCAATGGAAGCGACCTTAGGAGATCTACCAAAGTTTCCTGTACATCTCTCCTTTCAGATCTTCCACTAATCTTCTACTCTAATCGCTTCCTAAACCTTACCCAAAATAGCTTGTTTTCAAAAGATCTTCTTATACAACTTGAGGATCCTTTGTGTAAGGTGTAAAACCTTTTTAATCTTTGTATACATGTAAAAGAATTTTCTTGTGTCCTCCTCATTTTTATCTCATTCCTTGCATCATGGGAGTGTGTTGAGCAATTTGTGGGCTCTAACATTTATATAGATGCCCCATGGAGAATTTCATAGTGAGGAATCATTATAAAGTAAGATAACTAACCCTAATGTATAAGAGCCATTGTTTTAGGAGGTATTCTAGATAAGATAGTAAGGGTAGATATTACTCTACACCACCTAGTAAGAAATTATATGAACAAGCCTCTATTGGTGGGGATGTTGGATTTAGCGAGCATCCAATGTGTGTCCCATCTACTCTTCACGTGTGCACATAGTCCTCTAGGAGTTTTTCTTTGTAAAATTTGGTACTCAAAGAAATTATGATCCTCAACACACAAAGAATAAGAGATATCATTTAGCTTTTTGATGGATGAAGACATCATGTATGCTATATAGCTAGACCATTGTATGCTTTGATTACAAAGTTTGAATGGGCCAAAGAGTGTGACAAAGGCTTTGAAAAATTGAAACACAAACTTGTCATAGCTCTCAACTTGAAAATGCCATACTAGAATAGGATCATGGCTAGAGATTTCCCACCATCTTTGGCTGGAATTTTTCAACAAGGTTTCTCTGTAAATCTTGAGAATTTTCAATCATATTTTGTTAGAATTTTTTAGCAATATTTGGCTGAAAAATTCAGCTCTTTGAACCTCATGTGGATGGTTTACATGGCCATAGTCAAGTGCACCACTTTGAAACAAAGGCATGAGTGTATCAAACACACATTATGAGTTAATTGATGGTTGAAATTTACATTCAAGTAAAGGATAATCTGAATTTTTAGCAAATAGCACATCTCAAATTACAATAATTCTAACCATCAATGGATGGTATAACTGATAGGCTTTATTGAGTGAGATTCAATTGTCTTCCTTGATGGTTGTCCCAACATCAAACAACAATTTTCCATAAGAGGAATATGGGGGCTTTGGTTTTTATGAGCCCAAAGCTAAACCATACTTGTTTTTACCTTTTTGTGTAATAGCAAGAGCTTGTGTTACCTTAGCAAACAACTTGTATTCACTTTTGATTTCTCTTGTTGCAAAATATAAGAGAAAACATCATCAAAAGCATACATATTTTGATTTCCTTTTGCAACCAAAAAAAGTGTAGTAGCAAAGCTCTGAAAAAAATCTGAAATTCCTTTGAGTAGTATAGAAATGAATGATGCATGCATAATGATTTCATCAATGTTTTCCAATTGCTCTTTCAAATCCTTGATGCATGTAACATTTACACCCACTGATTCATTTCCATACATGCATACATCTTCAAGTTTCTTTCTTAGGTAAGCAACACGTGCCTCATTATGCATTGAATCCAAAGAAGCAAGTGTATCCCAATATTTGCTTGAAGTAGTGCATGATTTGTTGTGTGGAACAATATGTCACTTCACAAAAAGGGAAATCAATGCATGAACTTGAGCATTTTTTCCATCCCATCTAAATTTCTCTTTTGTAGGTGGAGAAGGCATATCAATTGCACTTGAAGAAGAACCTGAATCTATGACAACAAGTTGCATAGTAGAACTACAAGGTTGCTTGCCAACATCTGCCACAATGTTCCATAGTTGCTTTGTGACGAGAACATGCTTCATCATGTAAGAACACATTGGTTAGTTGGTCCCATCAAGCTTATCTTCATCTTGAATCATGCCAAATAGTTCATTGATGCTTGCCATTGCACCAAAGAACTAAAAAGTAGCAAGATATTAACTTCAACAAGTGTAGAATGCACGTCACAATGTATAACTTGGATTGTAATTCCGATTGCACGAATGGATTTCAAAAAGGGGGATACAGAATCAACACACTAGTGAAAATGTTCTCTGAGTGTTGAACCTTGTACTTCTATGCTCTAGAATGGATTTGCACTGGTAAAAAAGTGCATCATGATGGATGCAAAAAATAACAAGTTGAGAAGGATCTGAACTTGCTCTGATACCACCATTAGGTGTGTGAGATAATGAGGATGCAAGAATATAATTATACACAAGATCCAAAAAGAAGATCAACACACAAAGACACACAATGATTGGAAGAGCTCTCTAGAGAACAATGATCAGTAGTATGAGAATGAGTAATGTGAGAGCTATAAGTGAATCCCTAAGTACTATGTGACACCACATATGAGTACATAATGTATATGTTGTTACATGGGGAAAAACATTTAACCAACTCTAGAGTAAAAAGTGCCCATGCATAGGGAAATGGTTAACAATCAAAGCTACTCAAGGGACACATAAGTGTAACACAATCTACCATCAACATCATTGGGGGGAATGCAATGGAGGAGCTTTTGCATCTTCAAGTTCCAAAATAGAGCAAAAAGGTTGAGGGTTGATAAGAACAATGAAAACCTTAGTGGTGTGTGTTTTTGTTGCCTCATCAAAGTAAAGGTCCATAAAAATCTAATACTCAACAATAATGGGTTGAGCATAGGAAAATATAGTGGAAGGAGCATGTTAGAATAGTCACTCAATGGGCCCTTTAGATGCTTCATCCATCTAGGATTGAAAATAGACAATAAGTAAAATTGAAGTAAAAAATAAGAGATGAAGAAATGGACCTATGCAAGATTGACACTCATGATGATCTAGTAGAGTGTGTGGTACCCTAGTTCCATTAAAGCGAAGTCATGAAAAGAGGAACATTGACTCTATTTCAAAGTGAAAAAGATAAAAGGAGCTCATTGAAATAGCAAAGTGTTTGTTTTGGAGAAACAAGGCCTTAACATAGGATTTGTAGAGAAGTGCATACTCATTGAACTTCAGTAGACGATACTCATTGGGGGAGGCATGTTTCTTGAACAACACCTCTATCTATTATGTGAGATTTTGAACCAAAATTCAAGTAGCGTTTTCAATAAGTAAGCATGTATGTTCATTAATGATGGAAGTCAAAATTAGAGCTTGCTTCTGAGTTACTTGATATTCCACACTTTTTCTACAACCTTGAAGTGGGTGATGGCCAAAAATGTTGTCTTTGAGTCCATTTGTGGCTACCCATGCACCCAACCAATGAGTGTGAATGCAAAAAAAACCTTGAATGGAAATCCATTTGTGGTAGTATTCGATAGAAGTAGAGGTTTGAAGGGAAAATGTGACCAACAACAAATGGAGAGCTAAGGTCACCTGGGTGATCACAAAGCATAGTAGCTCATAATAGTCACAATAGAATACCCGATTTGGGAAACTAAATAGAGTCTAGGGTAAAAATTATGTAATGATTAAATGATGCAACAACCAAACATATAATAGATGGTAATTATAATGAAGAAAGGATAGTTGTATATATATTAAAATCAATGGAGTCGAATTTCAACTCTGTTTATCAAATTTGGAAGGAAAAATGCCACCCTCGTAGGCACTATAATGGGCCTCTAAGATTATGGTGTGCACTTTTGTTATCACATCATGTATAAGAGAGTAGAATGGTCCACATGAAAAACAACTTATGCCCCAACAAATAATATCAAAATCTATCAATGAATCAGATAAGTCCTAACCATTCCTGGTGAGTGATAGAACAGCTTCATTTTAAAGTTGATAATCAATGGCTATCATAGTACATGGGGGATACCATTTCTTGCCAATGACTTGGATAAATGATCTTCTAATGGCTATATCAAATGCATCCACAATGACATGAAAAGAACATGCCCAATTTGGAGCTTGTACAACTGGTGCGTGTGAGAAATGTTTTCTATCAACGAATGGCATCACAATTGGATTCCATTGATGTTCAAAGGGCTTGGCATGAGCGAGTTTGAGCAATGGAATATAAATATGGAAAAGTTATCTAAGATGTCAACCATATCAATGAATTTTTCCTAAAGATTTTATTAGATCTTCAGGTGAATTTGGAATGGGTACTCAAGGATAGCCTTGACTTTGTTCAAATCTAAATCTATACATTGGTGAGAGATCAAGAGGTCCAATAGACAGCCACAAGCCACCCCAAATACTAACCCCAAGACATGTGAACTTGAGAATGTGAAAAACATAATTAAAGATGCTTGAAACGAGAAATTGTCTATGAACACACACATAAACTAGTCATGTAAGGAGCAAATATAGTCTGCATACACCACTAGAGAGTATTGGGGGCATTTCAAAAGCAAGATTACATGATTGTACATGCAACGACTGTCCAATGAGCAATAAATAGAGTTCTTGATTATATTTTTCTCATCCATATAAATTTGATTATACTTGTTGTGCCCCTTCAAAAAAAGGATACATTTTGAGTCTTGCAATTTCATTTAATAGAGAATAAAGGAAGGGTAGAGGGAATTTAGTAGCATTTAATTTTTTAAAGGCCGCACAAATTCAAAGGTGATTTTTTTTTCTTAGGAACAGTAACAATGTTAGGGACTTGTTTTGGGATTTTATAGGAACAAAAAATCTTCTAGTTAGCAAACAATCTAATTCAACATTCACCTCTTGAACATATTGCACATTCATCCTCTACCATTGGTGAAGGATGAGGATGACGTCTACCTTCAAATTAATACGGTTCTTGTCACCTTTTGGTATAGGGCATGCTCTTAAAATTTCAAATCATCTATCTATGGAGAGTAGACCTCAAGACACTTGAAGTCAAACTGATGCCCATCCATTTGAAGACCAACTCGATGGGCATCAATTTGAGTAGTCAATGTACTATCTCGCATTAGGCTCAAAGGAGATCCTTCTACGATCAAGCTCACCACATTCAAAAAGATATCAAGTCCTTGCTTTCATGATCCCTCCTTCCATGATAGGGTTTAAGAATCCTTCCATGATAGGTGATCAAGAAGATGGAAAACAATAGATCAAGCCCATACTGCCAAAATGGTTTTGTCACATCATTTACTCATATGTTTATCTTTGACCAAGGAGAAAGGGGACAACAATCACTTAGGTTAACTCCTCCAGAACATGATTTGCATGTCTTCCTTGGATAGAATCAAGCAAATTCTTCCCCAATAAGTTTAACCACAAGATTCTTGGATATATTCAAGAGCACCCTTCCTTGATAGGGTCGTTATGTCCTTGTTTGATATGGCAATAGGGTTGGATCACCAAAATGCGTGTATCTCCCTTGCTATTGACGTGTTTCACATTTTCTATGGTTTATCTCAAATCTTTCAACAAGTTCTATATTAAAATAAAAAAAGAATACAAAACAAGTGGGTTAAGATCACTATACGGTGCTCACAAACCTATGGAAATCCACCTTCTCTTGTACATATCACCTAAACAAGAGTGTAATCATACAAAAGTGCTTCAAAATGATGCAGTCATGATAGATAATACTTCAAATTAGGTGCATATACATAATCAAGAAAAATACACACTCAAAATTAATGGAAAAGAGAAAACACAAGTTTGCAAGAAGAGAGAGCTCACTATCTAACTTGGCAAAAAGTTCTTACAAATGAGGGCCTTGGTTTTTTTATAGTGGTTCCTCAAGACCACTCCTTTTTTATTTGAAAATTCCTAGAAAAATAAAAGAACTTGCTCCAAAATAGCTAATCTCTTGCAAATTTTTAAGAGAATATTCTTCCCAAATATACAAAACCTAATTCTACATGTATGTACAACTCTCCTTGTCTACAATGCTTTGCAAAAATTTAAAAAAAAGTGAATAATCAACTCTATTACACTACCCCCTTTTGGTTTTTGTCATCCTTGACAAGGTTTCTTGGGAAATTAGGTCTTTATTCCAAAGCTTTGTGTTGTTTGTTTGATAGTTGAGGTAATTTACTTGGAAGATCTACAATGACATGTGTGGTTCCTCCCCTCCGAGTGTGTGCCAAAAAGTTTATTTGTTTTCCAAGTGTAATAGTGTGGGGTTGTCATATCATTCATTGTGTTATAACAAGTGTGTTAGTCTCTTGGTCCTAATTGAATGTGCTAATGTAATTTTTGCTTCCAAACTTTGTGTGTGTTGACTCTTTGAAACCCAATATCATGGTGTATTACGGAGCTTCCAGAAGGTGCAAGTTGCTCCAAAAGAATTTTCATTGGTGATCTTGAAAACCTCATGTGTGTGATTTTCTCCATTGGGGCCAATGTTGTAACATGGGTGCATGCTTGTTCTTCAAAAGGTGAAATCCAAAAATAGCATGCCAATTCTTTGTAGTCCGTAATGATTGATGGAATAAGTGTGTAGTGCATGGTTGTAATAAAAAAGTACGTGCCTTCTATATGGCCTTGTGTAATTTGGCCCTATGCGTTCATACTCTAGAATGCATTAAAAGAATTATGGTACAAGAGGTGATTCTTGAGCAATGTGACCAAGGGCATGTTGGCGATGAGACTTTCTATTCTAAAAAAAAATTTCACTTGATGTTGATGAATATTGATCATGGTTGAAGTTACTCGATGTTTGTGGTACTCATCAGAGTACAAATGTATGTTTTGTTCCATGTCAATCTTGTTGTTGACTAAATAGTTGGAAATAACTCCATGTGATTGACATTATCTCTGCTTCTTTGTGGTGAATTTTCCACATCTTTAGTTGAACTTGAAGTGCTTTTGTGTTGAGAAACTTCTAGCAGATAGAGACCTACATTAGCATTTGATAGTTTTTTTTAACAATAACAAGAAAAAGGTTATATAGATGAAGTATAACATATGTACAATTGTGCCTCGTGCGCATGTGATTCTGTGCATCTATCTTTGTCTACATTTTTTTCTCAACTCTGTTTACTAGTCTATTTCGTTGTGCTCTTTTTTTTCTTACATGGTATCCAAGCTTAGGAGGCTCTTAATGGTGCAAAAGCAAAGACGCATAGGTTTTAGAGGTTTCAACAAAAAAAGAGAGAAGATGTCAAGCAGTACGTCATCATCTACAATTGGGAAACAAGGTGATTTGTCAAGAGGATTAGGTGGAGCATAAATAGGAGCAACAATGATGCTGGTCATCCCAATGTTGCGGATACAACCACCAGCCTTCATGAAAGGTAAACTTGATGGTACGAACTACACCCTATATAAGTTTGAAATCACTTCTATCCTTGAATCACATGAGCTTCTGGAGATTGTTCTTGGATTGCTCATGAGCCCCAAGAAACACCTGATCCAAATAATCCTTGTCAAATGATTCCTCCCAATGCTGATCTTCTACGTGCTTAGAAATTTAGAAAAGCAAATGCACTCTATGCTCTAGTTACAAGTACTACTAATAGTGTTCTAACTCTTATTCAACATACTAGCAAGGCATGTGAAGCATGGAGCATATTGAGAAATCAATATGAAACTCATAGTCAAACACGGATTGAGAAAGGTTTGCTGATGGGGATACTTCAGAGGTGTTTATCAGTTGCATAAAGAACCACCAAGATCGATTGGCAGGAGTAGGTGTACAAAAGTCAAGTGAGGCGCTAACTTGGTGTTGTCTTTGAATATGCCCACAAAAGCTTGATGGTTTGGTAACTAGTCTTAATACTCAAATCAAACCTCAATTACTAACATTTGAAGAATTCAGTGCCTTACTCATGGAGGAGGAGTTGCGACTCAAGGCAAGGAGTGGCAACAACAAAGGAGATGTTACATTCATAGCAAATGCCAAAGGAGTCAAAGCGGACTCTTCGAAAGATGGAGACAAAAAGAAGAATGATAAAAAGAAGTTCAACGGAGAGTCTTTCCACTACAAGAAGAAAGGCCATAGAATCCAATATTGTCGCATCAAGAAGGAAGAAGAGAAGAAGGGCTCTTCTAAAGGTGGCAAGGGAAAGGAGTCTGCCAACATAGTGGAGACAGAGCTTGAATTATGTTTTACGATAGAGGAGGTATGCTCCTTGGTTAAAGATTCAGGAACATATGACTTATGGGTGTTGGATAGTGGTGCATCTTGTCACATGACAAGCGAAAAAGAGTTTTGCATTTCCTTACAACCTCTAAAGGAACCCATCATAGTAAAGGTAGGCAACAATGCAAGATGTCCTGCAGAGGGTGAAGGTACATTTCTTTCATTAACTCTAATGGGGATGTTAGAAAGCTTTCAAATGTGTTGTATGTTCCACAAATCAAATGAAATATACTTTTAGTAGCTTCTATAACTGATCAAGGTCAGCAAGTATCTTTCAGTAAGACACAAGCTAAGATTATGGATAGTAACAACAATGTTGTTGGGTCTGGCATTAGGAGGAATAACCTGTATGAGTTGTCTACTCTTACAACCACTAAAAGTGTGGGCACAAGTAAGCTATGTCATGAGACATTTGGCCACATCGGATACCCTGTACTAAAGGAGATGCATCACAGGGGTATGGTTGCACACATACCATCGATTGTAGAAATGAAGGAACCATGTGAAGCTTGCATGATGGGCAAGCAACAGAGGAAGGCATTTCCACAAGAAAGCAAGAACAAAGCAAGCTACCCTCTACAGTTGTTGCATGCTAACTTGTGCAACAAAATGCCTACACAAGCCTTAGACAGATTTTCCTACTTCATGTTACTTGTTGATGACTATGGTAGGAAGATGTGGGTGTACTTTCTTCATGATAAGGCTCATTCTTTTGGTAAGTTTTGAAGAATGGCTTCAGCTTGTTGAAACTAAAATAGGGAAGAAAATGAAGAAATTGAGGACAATCGATGGTGGTAAGTTCACATCAATAGATTTTGAAGATTTCTACAAGAGTAAAGGAATCAAGCATCAACTCATAGTGGCACATCGCCCTCAACAACATAGTGTTGCAAAACATCCAAATCAAACCGTCGTGGAGATGGCAAGGTGCATGTTGAAGGGAAAAGTTTTCCCAAATCAATTTGAGCAGAGGCTTTCAACAATCCTTTCTACATTTTGAATCAAAGATACACCAAGGCACTTGATGGAAAGACTCCACAAGAGGCCTACACTAGTAAAAATCCTTATGTTTCCCATTTCAAAGTATTTGGAATTGAATGTTATGTACATGTTCTAGATAGGGAGAGAAACAAGCTTCAACAAAAAAGAATCAAATGTATCTTCCTAGGGTACAGTGAAGATAAGAAGGCTTATAAGTTGTATGACCCTGAGGCTAAGAAGATCATGGTGAGTCTTCATGTGGTGTTTAAGAAGGAGTAGCCACATGTAGTGGAGAAAGAAAAGAGAGCTTCCAATTTATCATCGGGCAAAGGGGCGATCCACTATGAACCTAGCCCATAAGCTATCCCTTCTACACAAGAGAATAAAGCATCATCTTTAGATGATGAGTCTGAAAGTCACCAACCTGTCGTCACCCAAGCAGATAAGCCATTGCCACTTTGGGTGAGGTAGCTCTATGATTTTACAAGCCCCATCCCATAATCACTAGAATAGGTTGTAGATGGACCGAGGTGATAACAAAGAATAGAGAAACAAAGACGGGCAAGCGCGCATATTGTAAACACAACCCTGATGGCTGAGCTCATTCAAGAACAAGCAAAGGAACCAACCAATGTGGAAGAGGCACTTGATGATCCGAATTGGAGAGTTTTCATGCAAATAGACAACAAGATCATGAAGAATGGAACTTGGGAGCTAGTAGATCGACCCCCTTAGCATAAAGTCATTGGCACCATGTGGATATGCAAGCTAAAGTACAAGGTTGATGGCACTCTAGAAAAGTACAAAGCAAGACTTGTTGCATAGGGTTACTCATAAGTTGAAGGCATTGACTTTTGCAAATCATTTGCCCTGACTGCAAGGATGACTACTATCCGAGTAGTACTAGTTGTGTCTGCACAAGTGATGGTTAGTCTATCACATGGATGTGAAATCAGCATTCCTAAATGGAGACCTCAAGAAGGAGGTATATGTTTCTCAGCCACCAGGGTTTGAGGCTCCCCATTTAGAGAAAAAGTTATGTAAGTTGAAGAAGGCATTATATGGGCTGAAATAAGCCCCTAGAGCATGATGGAAGCGGATAGATAAGTATCTCTTGGATTTAGGTTTCAAAAGATGTGCTTTTGAGGCTAACTTGTATGTTCTAAAGAGAGGAGGGAATACAATTGTGGTTGTACCCTATGTAGACGACCTTGTGATTACAAGAAATGATGATGCTCTTCTTCAACAAACGAAAGATGCCCTTAGTTTTGAATTTGAAATGACAAACTTGGGCTTAACACATTATTGCTTAGGCCTTGAAGTTTGGCAGGAACTAGGGAAGATTTTCATCTCTCAACAAAAGTATGCAAGACAGATATTGAAGGCATTCAAAATGGAGGATTGCAAGGAAATTTCTACACCTATGAGGTCAACACAAAATTATCTATTGAAGATACTTCACCTCCATTGGATACTGGAAGATACAAGAAATTAGTTGTAAGTCTCATCTACTTGTGCAATAACAGAAAAGATAACTCTACCATCATCATGGGACACATTTTGCACAGCTATTAGCAATAGCTCACCTCATGGTAAACTGGTATATGATGACATATATGGAGCATAATTGAGTGAGGAGATTTGTAAAAAATCTATGGTTGGCACTCAAAGTGGAGATGCATATAATGTTCATGATTTTTACCAAGAAAAGAATCAGTAATGTGGGAGGAGCAAGAACAAGGAAAACAATGGTAAAAAAAATAAGAGTAGAAGTAAATAAAGGAAGAGGGATATCAAATGCCATTATTGTCATAAGAAAGGACACGTGAAGAAAGACTATTATGTGTTAAAGAATGCTAAAGGTAAAGGGCAGAATGTTGATGGGCATGTTAAAAAATTACCTTCTCCATCTTCTTCGATTGTGAAAATTGACAAAGTTTATGCTATTTCTAATTATGTTGATGTGTTGACATTGAGATTATTGTGCCCACTAAGGCTCTTATGGCTGATTCTCTTTCCCATACGCGGCTTGTTGATTCTCATGCTTCTTTCTAAATGACACCACATAAAGAATGGTTCTCTACTTATGCAGCAAAGTCTCTTGGTATTGTGAGACTTGGTGATTCTTACTAGTGTGGCGTTGTTGGGATTGGAGATGTGGTTGTACAATTCATTGATGGTTCAAAATTTACCATGCATAATGTATGTCATGTACCTCAGTCATCATGCAATTTGATGTTAGTTGGTCAAGTTGATGACCTTGGTTACAAGGTGGTTTTCTATGCTCAATCATTTTGCATATCAAAGGGCAATATGGTTATTACAAAAGGAAGCAAAGTTGGCTCACTTTATCCTTTATTTGTATCACAGAAAGAACAGTTGTTAGTTGTTATTGGACAACCTTTGGCTTGTATTTGGCATGGCCATTTGGGCCACATACCTCATAGTGGAATGGAAAAACTTTCTCCTTTTGGCTACTTACTTGTGTTATCTCTCTCTAATTTTTCATTTGGTAAGCATTGTTAATATGAAAAGCAAACTAGGAATGTGCACAAGATGCACATTGACTCTTCAATTCAACATTTAGATCTCATTCATATAGATGTGTGTGGTCCTATGCCCACAAGGTCATTAGGTGGTTCTCTTTAATTTGTCACTTTTATATATGATGCTAATAGAAAAGTCTGGGTATATCCTATCAAATCAAAGGATGAGGTATTCCATACTTTCAAAAGATTGCTTTCTTTAGTTGAGACTGGAAAAGGAATTAAGCTCAAGGGTTTATGTTTAGATAATGGGGGTGAGTATATCTCACATGAATTCTGCCCTTTTTGTTAGTCTAGAGGAATTCAGAGAGAGTTTACTACTCCTTATACCCTAGTACAGAATGTTGTAGTTTAAAGGATGAATATAACTATTCATGATAGAGTAGTTTCTATGTTGAATCATGCAAACCTTTCACAAGACATTTGGGTAGAAATAGCATTGATTGTAGTTCATGTGATTAACCTTTCACCTAGTACTACCAAAGTTTGAAAGTGGCACAAGAGTTATGGACATGGAAGCCACCATATTATGATCATCTTCGAGTTTTTGGGTGTGAAGTATATGTTCATATACCCAAGAATCTTAAACATTTGATATAAAGAACTTGGCGGATGTCAAATATATTCTTGGCATGCACATTACTCGTGATAGGAGTAAAAGATGCACATACTTATCTCGAAGACATATCCAAAGTATTTCACATGTTCAATATGAAAGGTGGAAAGACATTGAGTACACCTTTACCCACATATGTGAAATTGAGCAAGGATCATTGCCCCAAATTAGATGAGGAAAAGGAATTCATTACCAGAATTCTTTATTAGTCTATTGTTGGTAGTATCATGTATGCCATTGTCGCTAGGAGACTAGACATTGCATTTGTAGTGGGATTTGTGTGCAGATATATGTGTAATCCTGGTAAGAAGCATTGGGAAGCAATCAATATGAATTTGAGATATCAGAGTGGCACTAAGGACAAGTGTATATGCTTGGGTAGAGGGAATGCATCCATTATTGGATACACAGATTTTGATTATGCAAGTTGTGTAGACAATAAGAAGTCTACATCAAGGTACATTTCTCATTTTGTTGTAGATGCTATTTCTTGGAGATGTCATCTTCAAAAATGTACAACTATTTCCACTACATAAGTAGAGTATGCTGCAACAAGTGAGGGAAGTAAGGAAACATTGTGGATTTCTCATCTTGCTTGTGGTATGGGCCTACCTCAGCATGTACCTCGTTTGCTTAGTGATAATCAAAGTGCCATTGTTTTGGCTAAGAATTCGGTCTATCATGCAGATACCAAGCACATTGAGGTGAGGTATCACTTCACTATAGACTTTTTAGCCACTGAGTGCATTATTCTCAAGAAGGTTCATACTTCAGATAATGTTGCAAATGCTTTAACTGAAGCTCTACCACATGATAGCTTTTGGTGTTATTGTCACTTGATGGGGGTACTTGATTCATGATCTTACACAATTACTTGTATACTGTGTAACTTGCCCATCCTCCTTAATTTTCCCTAGATTAACCCTTGGAAATTTACTTGTTCTTCCATATCAATCCTTGTTGAAAATATTTGATCATCAAGACTTCATAGATCCAAAGACTAAAATCATATATTTAGAAATTGGACTTACTTGGTAGACCATTCTTCTACCCAAACTCTTTGTTCATCTTAGCTTGTTATTGGTTCTTCAAAAGAGAATTAGTATTAACTATCTTGAACCAACTTTTGTTCATAACCCATATAGTTGCATATACTAACATCAAAGGTCACGAATGGTTTGTTGGCTATGTAAACGAGTGAGGAATCATGAATAGAAGTACATATAAGAGCAAAGAAGGAGATCAAAGCACAAAGGCATGAGATGGCTAGAAGAGTTCTCTGTCGATAGATGATCTATATTGTGAGAATGAATGAAGTGAGAGCTATAAGTGAATCCTTAAGTACAAAGTACACCACATATGAGTGTATCATGTATATGTGGTTACACGGTAAAAAAACCTCTAACCAACACTAGAGTAAAAAGTGCCCATGTATAGGGAAATGGTTCACATCAATGCTACTCGAAGAACAGATAAGTGTAACAAACCCCTTGGAACAAATGAAATGAACACATAGAAGGAGTGATAGATTAGTCCCAACAAGCTATTAAGCCTAAAGCTTTTCAAAAAGCTTCAAAATTTTCATGTGGAAGAGCTTTGGTGAATATGTCTACCACATTATCTTGTATAGGCACATATATCAAATAAATATATCCAACATGAAGGCTCTCTTTGACATAATGATAATGAACCTCAATGTGCTTTGTGCACACATGAAACAATAGATTTCTTGCAACTGCCAACACACTCTAATTATCAATGAGAATACGTGCATGTACATCAATCTCAATGCATAGACCCATCGATAGGTGTCTCAACCATATACACTCCACTATGGCTATGAGTACATCCCTAAAATCAGCTTCACAACTTGATGTGGCCATAATAGGTTGCTTCTTTCTCAACCAAGATATTATATGTTCGGCCTTGTGTTACATGCATATATCAAACATCCCAAAACTTGCTGATAAACAAAAGTATCAAATGCATCACCTCAATTGAGGACATAAATCATGTTTCCACTAGTGTTGATATAGTATTGCAATCCTTGCAACTAAAACATTGAAGTAGCTTCTCAATATACTTTGCTTGATGCACAATGATTGCCCCCCTCAATGGATACAGACTAGATGCCAAGATAATACTCCAAAAGACCAAGATATGTGGCATCAAAAGTATGTTGCAAATCAGCCATAAGCATGCCAATTTTATTGTCACATGACCCAGTAAAGAGAATGTCATCAACATAAAGAACAAGCACTATAAGATAATCCCATCTTTGCGTACATAGAGTGTGATTTCAATTGGAGTACATGTAAAACCAAGAGCAATCAAGTGTTTATGTATCTTGTCATACCATGAACGTATAGCTTGCTTAAGTCCATACAAAGCCTTATGCAAGGGCAAACCATATGATCTTAAGCTTTGATGGAAAATCCAAGAGGTTGATTCACATAGACCTCTTCTTGCAGATCAACATTTAAGAAAGTTTGTTTTTATATCCAATTGATGCACTTTCCAACCACGATGGCACACAACGCAATCACAAAACAAATGATAGTCATGTGCAAAGTAGGTGCAAAAGTCTCCTCATATTCTATGCCATATTTTTGTGCATAACCTTTTGCAAATAGTCCAACTTTGTTATGATCAATGCTACAATTTCAGTTTTTATTTAATCTCGTAAACCCACTTAGTACCAATTTTATTTTTACCTTTTGGAAATTCGCATAACTCCCAAGTACAATTTTTGTGAATACAATCCAATTCTATTTGCATTGTGAATTCATCCAATTCGAATCATCGGATGCATCTTCAAAAGTGAGTGGCTCTTCATTACATGAGATTGCAATAAGAGATGAGAAGATAGTAGAATCCTCAAGGTATTGAGCATGTTTATGTAGGGACTAAGAAGACCTAATTTTCTAAGTTCATAGCTTTTGCTAAATTCTTATAAATACAATAAAAGTACATTTGTATTTGAAAAGTCTATAAATGAGTAATTCTAGTAAAGAACTTATCAATTTTACCTCTCCTTTCTATTGAACGTGGAAGATGAATCTTGTTTCTAAACCTTTTAGCATAGAAGCAAGTCCTCTATTTGACATTCCTAGAATTTTACATTTCCATGAAGCTACAAAGTATTTAGAAATGTAAAATTTTATGGAGTTTGACATTTGTAAAATCACCAAAAGGAAACAATTAAGTTAAGACTGCCAAAGGAATCCACCTGTTTCACTAGTCCATATGTACAAGGCATGCATGTACATACAATTGGACGGTGAGGATTATAATTCCTCTCCATTTATATTGAGGAAGGTAGTGACCCTTATTTGATTGTGGGAGACAAATCTAAAGAGAGACTTGACCATGGTCTGAGAATAGATAATGATGCATGGGGGAATACTCCACATATTATACATCTACACATTTTCTAGGATGAAAAAGGGGAAATAATTTTGTATAAATTATGGGTTCAAAAGGCTAAATGTATGGATTCTAAAGGTAAGAATATGATATATGTTAGCTGTGGTTTAGCCCTTGATTTACTCTTGTCACATGCTTGATCCTTTGGGTTGAACCTTTGGTTTTAACCCTTGGGATGTTTATTCATATGAGCTCCTAACTGAATGGTTGTGAACCTTAGGCTTAATCTTAATCTTGGAGTGTATGTGAGAGAGTAAGCCTCTTTTGATTTTGAATGCATGTGATAGACTTTCAGAAATTAGAAGGCAAGTGATGACCCTTGGGAAAGTGTCCACGTGAGGGACATTTAGTTGGACACTTCGACAAGCCCAAGGACATGCACCCTCTTGGCCTAGAGATATATATGCGTGGAGTTGGATGGGTGGATATGTGCTCTCTCTTAGAGTGGTGGTCTTGCTAGTTTTCTTAGTAGGATTATGTTGCTTAGGATATGTTGATTATCCAATATTTCACTTGATACCCTCTTCCTTACAGGAGATAGATAAAGTAAAAGATTATCTCATTGGTGGAAGTAAATATATTTTAATCCTAGAGATAAGCATGGTAGCTTCTCTTTTATGGACTATATGTAGTTTACTCCATGAGTATAAGAAGAAGTTTAGGAATCATCTCTAGGGGAAGTAGATGTAGCTTACTCTTGGAATGGTAGTCTAGAGAGAGTTTCTTAGATTCCCTTGATAGGAGTGGTCCATTTGGAAGAAAAGAGTTCAAGTATTCATAATTATTATATTGAATCCCACTTTAAGTCTCAAAAGAGAGAATTTGTTGATAGCCTTGGACTAAACGAGGAATTATAGTAATTGACGTCAATGAGTTTGGAAATAGAGTGGCGACCTTTCCCTTTGATGGAGGACTTCTACTAGATAGATACATATCTACAGCGTAGAAGAATGAATACCTTACATGGTGATTAGGCATTAGGACTTTGTGCCTAGCACTATCTTGAAAGTTTGATTCCAATTGTGTATATGAATCATTAGAATAATGCTTCTTCATTCAAATGACAAACTAAAGCAAAAGAAATAGTCAAGAGTTTGCATCATAATGCCAAAAAAGGGTCTTCCAATAAGTTAGTTACTTTATATATGCATATCAAACTAAGGAATTCTTGGACAACCGGATGTTGAGATTTTATCCAAGGATTTCTTATACATGAACTTAAATGATGGATATGCATATTACACAAGGATAATTTTAGGCCAAATTGTATGGTTTGTTATCTCCAAAGAGTAGTTATCTGTTACATTATTACTCCAGGAATCCACACAAGGAATTAAACATCACATTTTATGGATTTAGGTCACTTAGATGATATTTTACAAGAAGTGATAGCTCATAGTAAGATCGAACTTCAAGTAAAAAAAAGTAATGCGGCGTTTGTTCTTTCAAATTCTAATTCTCAGATAGTAAGATCGAAGCCAAATAAAAAAACAGTAAAGTGTTGTGTAATTCCATGTGTACATGTGTACGATGAAAAGAATGATTATGACCTTTTTCACGTTTGTGCTGCAACTTAAGAAAAAAAAGTCGCGAGGATATTCTCGAAATTTGACATGTGAAGGTTTCCGTCGGCTTGCGAAGGTAACAATCAGTTCTCAAAATGGAACACGCACATCTCGCCTCCCCTTGGCGTACTTGCCTTTCGACACATCCCTCCGCGCTGATGGTAGCTGACAAATGGTTTATAGAAAGAAATCAGCAGTGTATGGCAGTTGTTATTTCTGCATTTTTTGGAGTCTCTCCTGCCCAAACGAGTTGCACCTTTGCGAGCAGAGAGGGCGCTTCTGTAGACGTTTCCATATCTCTATTTTCCATTGTCTTTTATTGTTTCCGAGTTCTGCACTCAGTACATCCTCTCTACGGCATTCCTCAAGATGAGGCTCAGGCCTACTCCGGTTTTGCTGCTCTTCTGTTCGTTGTTACTCTCTGTAAGCGGGCGATTTGTGGTAGAGAAGAACAGCTTAACAGTCCTTGCCCCGTCATCACTAGTTGGTCGACACGATAGTGCAATCGGCAACTTTGGAGCACCAGATTATGGAGGCTCAATGGTTCTTGATGTCAAAGTACCTGCCAAGGATGATGTCCACGGATGCAAACCTTTCCCAGCAGATTATTTTAAGCGAACTTCACATAAAGCTAATCCCACTGTCGCACTCCTCGATCGTGGAGGTGATTTGTTGCTCATGTTTATCTGTGGATCGGATCAATTTGTTTAATACTATTTTTTCTTCCTGAATTTCATCAATATATTCAATGATCATCTTTCTCTGTCGTTCTCATTAATATAGCTAAGGCTAAGTCTCGGCTTTCAGAAATCCGTAATGAGGTCACTGATTCCCATTAATATTTTTTTTTTAAATTTTTATTAATAAAATATTTTTTTTTAAAGAGTAAGTTCGGCCAAAGCCTAATCTCCCTATGCTTGAATTGATTGAAAGAACAACTTTACAAGTGAACGGACATAGTACACATGGGACCCCTCGTACCCCACAAAAAAGGGGTTAGACTGCCCAAAGACGACACTAGAGAGAAGTGCCGAAGGCAACCGGTTTCAATTGGTTACACTACACATGGGACCCCTCGTATCCCACAAAGAAGGGGTTAGACTGCCCAAAGACGACACTAGAGAGAAGTGCCCGAAGGCAACCGGTTTCAATTGGTTCATAGTGGAAAGCAACGTTTTCGCAACGGCAACGGCAACGGGTTAGCAACGGGTTAGCAACGAGGGCAACGTCTGGACCTAGGAGTTGCGATAAAGTTATTTATTTTTCAAAATTTTTATATGTTTTTTTCACATATTTTGGGTCCTATGATATGTAATAAGGTGGGATATGACTATATATATCACTGGCTCATTCGCCCTATGATGGAGTCAACCATATGCCTATACATGTGTGGATGAGGTGGTATGGGACACCAGCCCTTGCAATGATGGCCACCCAATCCTAGCTGCACGCTGCTCAGCTTGAGAGAGAGCCCATTTGGCTCCATGGCTAGGATGTGGGTTTGGTTTCTGTCCTTCTATGTGTTTGTGAGTATGGTATCTTGTTTTGTTAACAGGGAGGTATCCTGGTGGGTGCTAACAGGCTGACTTAAGAGTTCTTTCTCTTAGTCGCTTATTATCTTCTCATCCATGTATTTTGATCTACCTGGAAGATCATGTGCTCATTGCTTCTCTTATATTTCTTTGCACCATTATCTGGTTTAGACCACAAGCACGTGCTACTGGGAGCATGTAGGTTGAGATGGAGAGTTGCATAGAAAAGAGAGTTTGATAGAAATAGAGGATTGAATGGATTAAAACTTTTCAGAAATCAACAGTGCCATGTCATTGATGATGCAGTTTGGGCAAAGAAAATGGGTTTGAGCTGATATTATAGTTATGAAGAGGTTAACATGAATTTGTTAGAAGACTGTTATTCTCTTTTGCCTGTCGATTTCAGAACCAAGGTTTGTCACAGGCTGAGTTGGGGGGTCTCTTGACAGTTTGAAGTAACAAAGAAAAGAAGATTAGGGTTTTCTGATATGCCTTCTTTGTCCTTTCTCTCTTTCTCTCTTGCACATTTGTGAGGAGGGATACTGGTACAGCCAGGCAATATCTTGGCAATCCTGGCTCAACTTACATACTGATGACTCCATCATAGGGCAAATGAGCCTACTTGAAATATTTGCCTGCAACGCAACGCGTTGCGTACGTCGCAACGCAACGCCGTTGCGTTGCGAACGTTGCAGACGCTACGCAACGCGTTGCGTTGCAACTATGAATTGGTTACACTGGCCTTAGGCCCACAAGCTGTCCTTCCTTAGGGAGGGGTTAAACCCTTGCCCCCGCCTCAAGAGGCGAAAGGCCCAATCACCTAGCCTAATGTGCGCGGACTTAATAGTTAGTTTTTTTTTTTCTTTGCTATCGTGCTTCAGATTTTATGAATTGGAATCATTTTAATGACCAATGGAAAAGTCAGCTGCAAAACTTTGCAGCTTCAGTATGGGTGTATGCCCTTATAAATGTAGACACGGTACATGTCATGACGTGTAAATATGGGAATACACATGCAAAAGGCCCTTTGAATTGGGAGGCATTGTTGTCATGAGAGCTTTATCATTTTTTTAAAACACCCTTCTTTTTGGAGCTTGGAATTCAAATGAATAACCCACGCACCTTGCGGACCTCCCTTATCCCCTACTTTCCAAGGGCTGAATGTCCGGGTTTTGAAACCTAGACCTCACAGTTCAGGATCCAAAGTGTTAATCAGTACACCATAGATCTCATACTATTGTATTTTTGAATTTTAAGTTTTAGATAGTATTAATATCATAGTACAAAGGGGAGATTCAAATCATTTAAATCGTAGAGATAAAAAAAAAAAAAAGTAAAAATTTAGGTATTTATTTATCATGAATATTTTTTTTAATATTTATTTGATCTAAGGTATGCACATTACTGTTTCAACATCTGTACACATCTAGTGTTAAAAACACATAAGATACTTGTCTATATATAATAAAAAATGATAGACTTAAAACTCAAATCATGATTCATATTACAACTTACACCAAAAAGTACACACACTTGTGACTTGACAATATATTGATGATCATTGTAACATGATATACGAGTAACAATACACTTCTTGTCTATATATAGTAAAAATAAAACTTAAATCATGATTCATATTGCAATTTACACCATAAATGAGATAAAGAAAAGAAATTCCATAAATAAAGAAAATATTTCATGTATTCTTTGCAAATTGGTCATGTATATAATTTTTCCTTTTTTATTTATTATATGAGCTCTCATAAGTAGGAGCCATACACACCCTCTTACTCATATTAAATTGCTTAAAATACTTTACATGCATATGTTTTTATTTCTGTTCTTTAAAACTTAAGCTTTTTAACCTATGTCAAACATCCAAAGTTCATAGAGTTAAAAAAGGAATGGTACACTTGGAACTTGGGGCTTAGGAAGGCCTCATGAGTCACACCTTACACATTCCTCCCATTTTACATGTCTCTTCTTTGTTCGTCTCTTTCCTATTACTTTATAAACTCTCTCTCTCTCTCTCTCTCTTTCGTCCTCATAAGACACTAAGTTGTTTAAGCGAATAAAACATGCTAAAAAAAATCATGTGATTTTCTATAGTATGATTAATATTAGTAATAATACTCTTTTTATTTATTCAAGTTTTTATCATGGCTAAGTTTGCCCTTCATGTAAGTGACAGGAGGAGAGCTAATTGGGTTCATTAGAAGTCTTCATATGAAGAGTCTTTATCAAAGCCTCTCTAGGGCATTGATGATGTGAGTAGGGATGCCATAGCTTCTTATCCAAGCTATGCATGAGAAATTTTGGGATCTGGCGCATCTTGTTTTGGATAAATGTAGAAGTTTAAAGAACACTTAAAAATGTTGTTGTTATTATTATTATTATTATTATTATTATTATTATTATTATATTTTAATCTTTTGTTGGAACGCGTTATCATTTTCTTTTTATTTTATTTTATTTTTTCTCCTCTTTTGAATTTTGTTTTCTTATTTGTATGTATTATTTACAATTTATTTTAATCTTATTCTTTTGTGCATATTGCAATAATTTGTTATTTTGCATGTGTATATCTTTATGTTTCTGTTTATTATCTTTAATTTGTGAGTTTCGATAATTTGAATTATGAAAGAATATCTATGTGCATGCACATTAGGTGTGGAAGGCTCGGAATCATCAGATGATAGTACATGTAACCAGGCTGTATTTTGTCGTTGAAACAACTGAAGTCAACAATATTAACTACTATATAGAAAATTCTCATAGAATGGCACGAGAAGTTAGAGAAAAGGAACATGACACTTTCTTGGAACATTAGATATAGACCAGGCATATGGAGAGTCCAAGGAGGATCTTCAAGTGTTCCATGCGAGTATTGCTACTCAAACTCATGCTCTCACCGTAGTTAAGGTTCTATAAGGTACGTATCAGCATGATATTCAAACTCTTTCTATTTTTTCTCACCTTCCCATGCCTTCTACACACAATTCAAAACCCGTCTCCTCAGCACCTGTGATTGATTATAAGAGCCTTAGATTGATTGTAAGCATCAATGGCACTACGCTTGTTGGGGTAATTGTAGATGGAGGGTTAGTCATGAACTTCATGCCATACCACACAATGATACTGCTCAACCTCAAGCCATCCAAATCTGCTCATTTCAATGTCAGCAAGTCAACCAAAGTAAGGTAAGTCATCTACGACTAGTGGAAAAAGTGCAAGTGATAGTGTAGGGTCTAGTCTTCGTATTAGACTTTGTAATAATTGTCTTGCAAGGGTTAAGGGGTGGATTTCTCCCCTAATAGGGAGACCGTGCCTCAGACGGAGTAAGGCTCTACATGATGCTGGAAGTGATACCTTGTGTGTAGCTACACTCGATGCATCCATGATGCAACTCTATTTGGAAGGAGGGACCGAGGAGGTTTTGGGGACATCACAAGTAATTATGCAGGAAGCAAGGTGGTTAGGTTTGTAAGGTTCGGTACGGGTAAGGTACGTGAACCGAATCTTACCTCCAAGGCAAGGTTCGTAAGGTACATTAGGGTTTCTAGATACATGTAAAAAGTACACATATTACAATGTTGAGTGAACATATATATCTACTATATAGTATATACGTGCAATATGTATGTGTATATGTATATGTATGTACATTGGAAGCATTATACATCAAAAGATTTAATATGACCAATGTATTATATCAGTGAAATACCTAAAAAGTCAATTAACTACCCTGAATGAACCGAGTCGTAAGGTTTGAACCGAATGGTACCTTATGAACCGAATGGTACCTTATGAACCGAATGGGAAAACCCATCCGGTTCGCGAACCGTTGCAACTATGGCATGAAGGGAAGGATTCCTATGGCACCACTCCTTCTCAAGGTATGGATTTGTGCAACCTCGAAGCCTCAAGGTCAAATGCCCCATTTGGAAGAGGAAACACACAAGAAGCAAGGAAGGAAGTTGCGATAACTTCACTAGAGAGCTCTATTGGAGTGGTCATCTAGGCGACTACACCACCTCCTTGGGAGATTGCAATGCAAGGGAGACTAGCGTCTTGGCACCTACCTACACTCCCCCATGGGAGACTTAGAATTGGCATGCATTTGTGCACCTAGCTGGGCAACTTTCCCACCTACTTGGTGACTTTCCTACCTACTTGGGTGGCTTGTCCACCTCCAGATTTTTTTGGGCAACTGAATGGGCTACTTGTTCAACCAACTTTGAAGCATTCTAGGCCATAGACAACACCCTAGTCGACAACTACCATATGAAATAAAGTGAGGAACACAACAACAACAAAGACAATCAAAGATTTGGATGACCTAATGGAATGGTTGAACGATGTGCAGAACTTCTCTTGCATTACGATCGAAATCACTGAGATCCAATCAAAGACCGATGGTGAGGAAGACAATATTGGGAGAAAACAACCAGACTACTACCAAACTCTTCGAAGACTTTATATTCTCGATGGAAGAAATTCCACTTGGTTGGATTCAGGAAAAGGAGCAGGTTAAAAAAATTGTTGACACCCTAACCTTCACCAAAGAGATGCTGATAGAAGGGGAGACATGTAATGAGCTTGTCAACCCAAAACCTGTAATAGAGATCAGCATTGGAGAAAACGACAATCCCAAGCATCTTCTTTTTGCTAAATGGTTATGATACTACCCTCTTGCTCCAAAAGGTGATGCCATTCATGCATAAATTCAAGGACGTATTTGCATGGAGCTATAAGGATCTTACAAGGATACCTCAAGAGTTGCACATCCATACCATCATGTTAGTCCAAGCAAGTCTTCAAAAATTGTGGAGAAATGTCTTCATCCCAATCTATGATGTTTGAAGTCTTAATTTATGCTTTAGATTTGTTATCCTCATCATCTACTAAATTTCTAGAATCTCTTTTTTGTTTTGCCCGTCTAAGTTTGAAGTCATTTAAATAGTGGTAGAGAAAGTCATTTGGAAAGACATATTATATATAAGACCTTCGCCGTGAGTTCTAAGTTATAGTCATGAGGCTCATCATCTTCTATAATCATATCAATGTCCTCCAATTGATCAATTATATCTTGAATTCTAGTTATGTATTCTTGAACTGAATCACATTTTTCCATTCTAAGATTTGTGTAGCTGATGCTTAAGATACTATTTTCTCACGATGTTTGGAGAATAGAACAAATCTTCTAACCGATCCTATGCTTTTTTTAATGCGAGACAAGGTCTAAGATGAGGAATCATTGATCTTTTCGTTGAGAGAGATATGATGGCTAAAGCTTGCACATCCTTTGAATTCTATCATTTGTGAGTTTGAAAGCTTGACCTTCAGCAAGTTGAGCGTTTCTAGGTGGGGTTTGCGGTTCAGTACATGTAGAAGTAGATATTTCATCTCTAGTTGTTTCTCTTCTTCTACCTCTATTACGAGTTTGCCTAGGTCCTTGGAGACATGATAAATCACGTGGAAAAATTCCCCACAGATTTTGCTATCAAAAGGTTTTGAGCATGAACTCCAAAATGGATAGTTGGAGCTTCCTTGCTGTTTATCGGGATAAAATCTCTAAGACACTAGATTGGTCACCATCATCCCTGATTTGGATAGACTAGAAACTAGAACTAGTTTGAGCCTAGTTTCAACAAGATAAGGACTATGTACATTAAGTATTATACTCGAAACCCTGGTGTTGAAAAATGAACCTCGCTAATTGCAAGTCTAACCCTTCACATAGAAGGTATTTTGTTACACTTAAGTAGCCTCAATACTTATAAAGAGAAGCAAATTAACTAGATTGCTCTTCAAAACCAAATGCTCAGACAAGAAAAAAAAAATTCGGGTTTTGGTACCAACATAATTAATAAGAGACTCTTATTAGAGTTATAGATAGGAGCAATACTTGCGAGGTAAGCATATACACAAGAATTCTCTAAATGTTCCCTAGTACCAAAGTACATACACAAATTAGTGGTCAAGATGTTAGACCAGATATGGTACAAATAGAAATTAGACTAGATATGGTACAAATAGAAATTAGACTAGCTTAATTAAGTCTAGAAATAAAACCTAAAGAAGGGAACAAACAAAAATTGTGATGTAGGGAGCAATCAAAATCATAGTTACAAGCACGGTTGGAAATGTTTTGTTCGGACCTTTTGGAAACGGAGTTTTTGAGTTTCCAAAAATTTGAAAACGGTAGGAAATGGGAAACGAGAAACGGTTTTTTTTTTTTTTTTTTTTTGGGGGTGTGTGTGTGTGTGTGTGTGTGTGTGTGTATATATATATATATATATATATATATATATATATATATATATATATATATATATATATATATATATATATATATATATGGAATCTAGAATCTAATCTCTCTAAATATACATTATACATATAACGATATAGGAATCATATATGATATGAGATTACATAATATAATACCCCTGACAAATTACAATATGCATTTAAGCTTCAAACTTCAAACATGATACATCAAAAATAAAAAACCCAAGTTCATAGATCCTCCACGTTTCAAACTTGTGTCAAAATAGTGAAGTACACATGAATGTTCAAACTTCAAAATTATCATATTGTACACATTATAGATAAACAAGAATGATAATTCAGGAAACATAAGTAATAAAAAAATAGGACATAATGAAGCATGAACATGACTATCAATAATCAATTATCAATGTCATGATTCATTTAATATACTGATGGAAGACCTTAAATCAGGCAAAATCAATTATCAATGTCATGCTTCATACAATATACGAATGGCAAAATCGACCTTAAGTCGGGTAGGAAAAAAAAGTCCGAAAATGTGTTTCCGTTCGGAAATGGTTCGGGGAAATGGAGAGCCATTTTCGAACCCCCGAAACATTGTTTTCGGTAACTATGGGCAAAATCAAAGTAGGAGCAAAGTAATCCAAGGTTCTATGGACAAAGTGTGTCTCTAAAGCTCAATATGCACCATTAAGGAAGTACTAGGAATAAGTTTAAAATCCGAAATTTATCATAAAACTGACTGAATTTCACACTTTATATCTTTCTCCTTGGGCAAAGTACTTCCTTTGACTGAGTTTGACCTTTGTTTTGCAGATTTGACTTTTGTTATACAAAGTTGAACAAGTTTGAACAAGATTGACAAGAGTTGATTAGCCTTCAAATAAGTAAAACAAGATGGTCAGAAGGAAAGAGAAAGATAATGGGCGGAGCTGTCATCAGGTCTTGACTTAAAGTCAATGAGTGATGATCTTCAAAGTTCCTTGCACCTAAATTGACTTTGAAGACTTGCTTTGAATCTTGCTCTACGTGCGCCGATCTTGGGAACTACAAAACAACACAAGAAATGCTCACAACCCACGAATACCAAAGAGAACATGTGAAGGATAAGGGATAATGCATGAAGAGGCTTAGGCAAGGTGAAGATCTCCAAAGCAACCTCCCATAAGAGTATGTGAGATTTTTAATAGTGTATGAGCATATGCTGTACCAAGCACTCCATGAACCTCCAAGACGAGCTACTTGTCCTTTGCCTCCAAGCATCTCTTAAGTGTTTGTGTGAGAGCACCTTCACTTACTCGGAAGAGAGAGCATGAATGAAGCACTTGTGTGAGATATCTAGTATTTTATGTGAGGGGCAAGGACATGTCTTTATATAGGAACTTGGGTGACCCCAAAAGCAAAGTTGAAATTCAGTTTTATCTTGTGGAAAATCACTTCAGTTTTATCTTGTGGAAAATCACTTCATGAGATTTTGGTGAACATATGGCAAAATTTTGATGACTTGGAAACGTAGTTGGTAGCCGAATATAGGCGCATGAAATCTTGACCTTAGGATCCTCGAGTTAAATCCCAAATATTGGATTGAAACTTGCTTTTCAACGTGTTTTTGACTTTTTAGAAGGCTTGACCAGAATTTAGAGTTTTGAGTTTTGGTGGACGTGATGTTGTCACACGAATGAGTGTTGTATATGGTTGGATTGCTCTCTTTGAGTACTTCGGTGATATTTTATTAGTTTCCCATGCACAAAATGACAAGTCTTGATCAAGTCTTTGATTATATTCAACTTGGTTCGATTTTTGACTATCGCCTAGTCTAATAAAAGTATTCATAAATATATACAACGATTGATATAGAATCAAATCTAAAAATTATCAAATTAGAATCTGTATGATTCCTAAAGCTACAACCTAACAAACTCCACCTCCAAGTGCGTGTGAGAGTATGAACAACACCTCCAAGAGGGTGTCTGTGATTGAAGTATGACGACGTGAGTTTATATATTAAATTTGGACAATTGCTTTTTTAAAAAGCTAGGTGAAAATCCATGGTGAAAGTAGCTTTTGTTGCGTTATTCATTGCATGAGGTTCGAGAGAGTGATGACATGGCATATTTCAATTTCAATGGTAAAAATTGTGATTGTGTCTCTAGAAGCACGCGAACAACACAAGGAAGAAGAAGAAGCTTGGAGCACAACACACAATACCGAATGTATTACCACTAGAATGTACAAAGATAAGTGACCTGTTAGGGCAATAGGCATACATACAAGCTTCGGAAAAAACCCTCCTAAAGAGGGAAAAAAGTGCCCCGGCGGTCCTAGTGTGTTCATGTACATCACTACCAAAATATATCAACGAATCCCCCTTGGGAGTGATGCGGTGAACAAAAGAGCTTGCACTCATGTGTAAGGAAGTGCCAAGCTATGTGGAATCAATCCACAAAAGGAAGTAAGCCTAAAGCTTTGCGGAGAGCTTCAAACTTCTCCCTAGGCAGAGCATTTGTGAAAAGGTCTGCAATGTTCTCCTGCGTGGGCACATATGCCAAGCTGATCTCTCGAGGAGAGAACCTCTCCGTGACATAATGATAATGCACCTCTATGTGCTTAGTGCGAGCATGGAACACATGGTTCCTCGCAACTGCCAATGCGCTCTGACTTCCAGTGAAGATGGTGGTGGCAGAAGGCTGACCAATGCCCAAATCAGCCATAAGGCGTTTGAGCCACACACACTCAACAATCGCTGTGAAAGCTGCCCGATACTCAGCCTCACAATTGGAAGTGGCCACAATAGGCTTCTTCTTGCTCAACCAAGATATAAATGAGCTACCAAGCATGAAGCAAAAGCCACTAGTGGACACACGAGTGTGTCCACTAGTGTTCTTTGCTTCAATCATTGTCAGAAAAAGAATGCAAATTTGGCGGTAGTGATCCCCCCTTGGGATAAAACAATCCAAGTAGCCGGGTACCACTCAAGTAGCGAAAGATGCGCTTAACCGCCTGCCAATGCTTGAGACCTGGGCAATGCATAAACCTGCTCATCAGTGAGACAACAAACTGAATATCTTGTCGAGTAATGCATAAGTAAATCAAGCATCCAACACCCTTTTGATAGAGAACAACATCAAATGCATCTCCAACACCATGAAGACTCAATTGTAAACTTGTCTCCATAGGAGTGGCAATAGACTTACAATCTTCAAGGCCAAAACATGTGTCAATATATTTCGTTTGACACACGGCTATTCCACTATCAACTTGCATAAATTGAGTGCCAAAATAATGATGCAAATGCCCCAAATCAGACATCTCAAATGAGGCATGCAAATCAGCCTTAAAATCAGCAATATGCATCTCAATAGGACCAGTGCGGAGCATGTCATCAACATAGACAACAATGATCAGAAGCACATCATTAACATGCTTAACATATAAGGTGCTTGCAGTTGGATTGTTCTCAAAACCATGTGCAATCAGATAGGCATGTATCTTTTCATACCAAGCACGTGGTGCTTGCTTTAAACCATATAATGCCTTCTTTAACCTCCACACTTGGGTCTCATTCCCTTTTTGCACAAAGCCACGGGGCTGAAAAACATACACTTCTTCATGCAATTCACCATTCAAAAATGAAGTTTTAATGTCCAATTGATGTACATTCCAACCATGATGGGCTGCAAGTGCAGAGATGCTATGAACAGTAGTCATACGGCATGTAGGTAAAGGTCTCATCAAAATCAATGCCTCTTTCCATAACCCTTTGCAACAAGTGTAGCTTTATACCTATCAACTGTTTCATCAGGCTTACGCTATAACTTGTAAACCCACTTAGTGCCAATGGCCTTCTTGCTAGGAGGCAAGTCACATCAAGGCCAGGTACCATTTTTCATTATAGCATCATATTCAGATTGCATAGCAGCCATCCAATTTTCTGAATTTTGTGCTTTATCAAATGAAACAGGCTCTTTCTCATCACAGAGACTTGACGTAGCCATAGCATAGCAATTTGATGCAAAAGAGGTACTATGAGAGCCTGAACAAGTACGATATGACAGAGGTGAATCTAATTTGCTGTCACACAAAGTCTGCACCAACCATTTTGACATAGTTTTTTCTTCCTCAATATCAACTCTCTCATGAACAAGTGCATCATGTAAATCTGCATCAGAAATGGAGTGGTCTGCAGCATCACATGAAAACCTGTAAAGGCTAAGAAGTCGCCTCATTAGGACAAGCGCTAAAGTGTCCACCCGTAAAAAGAGGCACCAAAGTATCATACATGTCTTTGGAGTTAAGAGATGTCTCCTTTGTACATGAAAGTAAGGGTTGAATTGCATCTTCCACAAAAACATCACGCCTAACCAAAATGCGTTTAATCTGTGGATGATGATAGCCTTTGCTTTCAGAACTTTACCCAACAAACATACATTTTAATGCTTTATAGTCCAAATTTCTGCGATGTTGTTCATGCACTAATGCATATGCAAAACAACCAAAAACACGAAGATGATCAACAGATGGCTTGCGGTCATGCAAAGCCTCATATGGAGTGATAGATTGCAGCGCTTTAGTGGGACACCTGTCTAGTACATATGGTGCACACATAACAGCCTCAAGCCAAAAACTATGTGGTAAAACCTGGTTCTTGACCATACACCTTGCCATCTCCAGTGAGTGACCTGTTCTTCCGTTCAGCAACTCCATTCTGTTGAGGTGTATACGACATTGTACATTGATGTTTTATCCCACGGTCAGCCATAAGTGCATTAAAGTCAGAAGACATATATCCCCCCCCCCCCCGGTTTAGAACGGAGGGTGCCCATTTTACATGCTGACAGATTTTCAGCCAAAACCAAAAATTGTTTGAAGCATATAAACACTTCGGACTTTGCTTTCAATGGATAAACCCATGCATGCCTGGAAAAGTCACCAATGAAAGTCACGAAGTAAAGATAATTTCCAAAAGAGGATGTTTGCATAAGACCACAAACATCACTATGAACAAGCTGCAATTTTTTAGTAGCTCGAACTAAACCATCTTTTGGAAAGGAGGAACGCTTCATTTTGCCCAAAATACAGTCTTCACATGCATATTTACCGGGTGCCTCAAGTTTGGGCAAAGAGGACACATTTCAGATTTCTGCAGGCGTAGCAAACTAGCAAAATTCAGATGACCAAAGCGTGCATGCCAAAGCTTTGCATCTGACATAGTCTGAGAATCATGTACTGCACATGTTGAATCATTCACAGATCTTTCATAGTCTATGAGCTTATACAACCCATGACATAAAATGCGAGAAGCAATAATCACATCGCCATTTGACAGATCATGAACTGTATATCTGTTACAACAAATTTCACAACCAAGCCAATCTTGGCTAATGCAGAAACTGATAACAAATTTTTCTTGATCCTTGGCACAAATAAAGCATCTGACAAAGTGAAAGAACTACCATCAAAAGAAGTGAAAATGATCTTATTAACTCCCATGACAGGATAAGAGGAGTTGTTGGCGCATGTGAAAGTATTCCCTGTAGGGGAAGGCTCGAGTGAAGTGAAGAAATTGTGTTGCGAGGTAATATGTTTGGTTTCCCTACTATCAAAATATCAAATGTCAGAGTCTACTGCAACCATACACTGCTCATGAGAAGATGGGTCAAAACTGCAAACAGTAGTAAACGCCCATTCTTCATTCTGCACAAGATTGGCAGACTCTGTTTTCGGTGTAGAGGCCTCTACAACAACCATTCAAGCCTCCTTCTTCTTTGCTTCTTTAGCAGTCGGTTTTGGACAGCTCTTAATAACATGATCATTTGCTTTACAGTATTTGCAAAATAATTTCTACTTTTCTGATTTCTTCTCATCCTTGTCTTTCTTCTTCGAATGTGTAGCATTCGTAGATTTTTGCTTACTAGTAGAAGAGATGCATTTACCTTTGCCCTTTTGATTAGCAAGGAAAGCTTTGATTAGCAAGGAAAGCTTGATCTGCAACACGCATAATAGACCTGTTCTACCTAGACTGATCTTCCTGCAAAAGAACGAAAACTAACTCCTCAAATGATAAGGCATTTTGATTGCCTTTGGCCATCAAACAAAGAGTAGAAGCAAAACTCTGATATGAGTTGGGAAGACCATTCATAACTACACAAGTGAACTATCAGGAAGGACTTCATCAGCATAAATAATCAACTGTTCCTTCAAATCCTTGATCTTTGTCTACCTTCATTCATATGCTCATTCTCCAATTGTTTTATGAGATAAGCAACACGAGCCTCATTCTTAGCCTGGTACAATGTGGTAAGTGTATCCCAAGCATCCTTAGTTGTTCTGCAAGAGCGAATGTGAGGAATAATGGCACATTTGACAGACAAAGCTATCAATGCATGTGCCTTGGCATCTTTGCCATCCCAACGAATTCGTTCTTGAGTAGGTGCAACAGAGACAGGAGCAGGAAAAGGAATTTGCATAATATCACCATCTGCGACACCATCTGCATCAGCTTCAGTACTTGTATTTGTAGTACCGATATGCACAGATATAATAGGACGTTTTTTAACCCCCTGCAGGATATTCCATAGTCCTTTTGCAACCAACCAATACATATCGCAACATATAAGCCCACAATGGATAATTGGTACTATCAAACTTATCCTCAAGAGCCAACATACGGAATACATCACTGCTTTCAGCCATGGCCGCTGACTAAAATACCTTATGCAGAAAAATGATTGTATCTGAAAAGTTGAAGAGAACTACCCAAACGAGTTCTGCTAGACCTGCAACAGACTTCGAGATGCTTATTTTGGCAAACCGAAATTGGCAAATATCTTTGGCACAAAAAGACGAAATAGCTTGCACAAGTGTTGCGATAGTGCTTTCTGAGGCCGAAACGAAATTTCGTGCGATTCTGAGACTACGACCGAAGAGGTGTAGACGACGCCCTAGATGAAGCGGCGACCTTCTCTGACACCAATTTTTGGAGTTAGACGTCTGCAGAAGCATGCGATGAGCACAAGGAAGAAGAAGAAGCTTGGAGCACAACAAACAATATTGAATATATTACCACTGATGTACAAAGATAAGTGACCCATTAGGGCACTAGGTGTATATACAAGCCCGGGGGAAAAAACCTCCTAGAGAGGGAAAAAAGTGCCTTGGCGGTCCTAGTGTGTTCCAAGGTGGTCAGGTGCGTTCGGTTCGGTGCGTTCGGTGCATTTCAGGTGCGAGGACCGAACCTTACCACCGTGATAAGGTGCGTAAGGTTCGTTTACCTTACGCACCTTACCTTCCCTTCGAGGAAAGGTGCATAAAATGTGTTCCATATTATGTGTGACAGTGTATATGTGTGACAATGTGTGTGTAATATGACAATGTGTGTGTAATATGACAATGTGTGTAACGAGAGTGGACACCTTTGTGTCTCAAGAAGAGCTAGAAAAAGGCCTTCAGGATCTCTCTCTCTCTATGTCTCTCTCTTTCTCTCTCTCTCTCTCTAAACTTGTGCATACACTTGAGTTCAATAATCAATTAGATTTCATCTTGACCTAATGCTGCCCATAACAGCATGATGGAAACAATGAACCGAATGTAAATAACGCACGGAATCGAGCGGAATCGAACTGAATTCGGTTCGATTTTGATGACTATCTAAAAAGCACCGATTGAACTTTTAAGGTTCGGTTCGAACCGAACCGAATGGTACCTTTGGGGGGTTCGCTTCGCAAACCGCGTCAACTATGGTGTGTTCACACACATCACTGCCGAAATATATCAACAGTGTCTGATTTTTTGATGGATAACTCTACTAAAGTTAGGGTTTGTTGGAATTTTGGCATCTTGACATTGTTTTCAACAATCCCCTCCTCAATGTCATAATGGCATAAGATTCAATAATCAACTTCTAACATTTCTTTGGATAATGAACTTCAATATATGCTGAAGCCATGCACGATGAAGAATTCTTTGCAATAGCAATAGCACTTAGACTATCTTAATAGATCTGGATAGGAAAATGAACATAAACATGAAGGTAACTTTAAATTTTCTATAATCAAATGGTCTCAACTTTAGCTATAAAGGCAACCCTAAACTCAGCTTCACTTGAAGGTGTAGCTACTGAAGATTGTTTCTTTGAATGTCAAGAAATAAGGCATCTTTAACATAAAAAGAATAATCACTTGTATTTCTTCTTGTGTCTTGGTCTTTCCAATCAAAATTTACAAAATCTTGAAGTGTAAAATGCGCCGGCTTTGAAAAAAGCATTGTAAGATTCATAGTTACTTTCAAGTATGTGAAAATTTGCTTAACATCTTTCTAATGAATTTTTAGAGGTTTATGTTTGAACCTTGAAACTTGAGAAACTACAAATTGAATGTTAAGGCATGTATTACATAAATATATCAATCATGGAACTCGTTGACTATATAGCATAATATAAAAAGGTTTTGAATGTGCATCTACTTGTAATGACACATTAACATCCGTAGTTGTTTGCATAGGTTTAGAATCTGACATTGCAAACTTTTCCAATAGTTTCTCAATGTACTTTTGTTATATCATATAGATACAATCATTCTTGATTATGAATTCAATGCCAAGATAATAATGTAAAATGCCAATATCATTAACATAAAATGTTTGCTTAAGTTTCGATATTTGAAAAAGTAAAGATTCGAGTCCTTGGCATATGTTATATCATTGGAAATCCCTTGAAGAGTACTTTAAGAATCTGCATTTGCTTGTAATGAGACATTAACATCCATAGGTGTTTGCATGGATTTAGAATTTGACATTGCAAACCTTTTCGATAGTTCTCAATGTACTTTTGTAATGTCATATAGATACAATCATTCTTGATTATGAATTCAATGCCAAGAGAATAATGTAAAACACCAATATCATAAGGTCAAATGTTTGCTTAAGTTTTGATTTAAAAAAGTGAAGATTGAGTTCTTGGCATTTGTTATATCATTGGAAAGTTCTTGAAGAGTACTTTAAGAATATGCAATAAAAATTTTCGACCATCTGGGGAATCTAGTTCAGGTTAAGAGGTGAATCTTATGATATTTTGTGTACGTGTGTGTTTGTATTTGTGTTCGAACCTTCACTAGGAAGGATTAATTATTCTTTGTATGTTTTTTCTTTTATTCATTCTTATTTTTGTAATTATTTTATTTCTCCTTACTTATGTATATGTTGTATGCTTTGTGCTTTTGATTCTTTAGCTTCTATTTTTATGTGCGTTTTATGTATCTATGCTTTTTGTAGCTTTTTCATATCATAAGTTATCTATAAAATCATTACCAATCATTGTAAAAATTGTCGATCAACAATAGAATTTTTTTTAATTTCTGCATTGAATCTCTGGTGCACTACATGTCTCTCTCATAAGTTTTGTAACCTGCACGAACTACATGTGGATACAATGACTAGTTATTGTCCCAAGAAGTACCACATGTTCAAATACAATGACAGCTTCATTTACTGCACTTGGTTGACTTGAGTTATCAACTCCTCAATGTCTGCATGAAGTCTTTGATTTGCAATTTCAAGAACAGAGCCACACTTTTCAACACCATAGCTTTTCAATCGAAGACAATGGCCTACTGTTTGGAGTTGCACCTCCAATCTTTTGACAAAGGCTCTCTTCTTCATAGGTTCTCATTCTATTTTTGCCTTTTGAACATGTGTACAAGTGGAAGCATTAAAGTTATCGTGTTAGAATTTTTACACAAACTTTGTACAGATATATACAATAACCTTCAAAATAGAGGCTGAATACAACAAGATATATGTAGAAGTAATGAACGGAATATGGGCTAAATGTCAGAGCTGCTGTAGAAAATATATGAGACCCCAAATAAATCTGAAGTAGGTCTCTGTACGACCTCCAAAATCTGACCTGAGGTTGAAGAAAAAGCTGCACACAAACTCTGAAGTTTTGCTCCTCTCTTATGAGCCGAATATGAAGTAATGACCAATGACAAACTGATGCCTTGTATTTATAGGTTTGAAAACTTGCCCAAACGCTGGCCAAAAGCAGTAAATCTGATTTTTTTAACGTTAAAATAAAATGAAATCTGGAAAATTTGCGTAAATTCTCATAAGAGGATGAAAAATAACCTGCCAAAATCTTTAATACTAAATCAGGGGACTGCGTTTTTTGTTTGTTTCCCGAAAAGTTTTGCTTTTTGGCCAATATTTCACAGTACTTTTTGATCTTTGGCTGGTTTATCTACTGTGCAAATATTTGATGAACCCTTGAGCGAAAACTCTTAGTGTTTGTCACTTGACAGGGGTCATGAAGGGTCAAAAACTGTTTAAGGCGAGATTCATCCTGATGGTTGAAAATGCCTTCTACTGAAGGTTATGATGGACAGTTTTTATTATTTGTAAACTGTTTTGTTGCTCAGAATGGTGCTAGTAAATACTAGACTAATACAACTTCAATGTCTTTCACAAGGGTGAAAACTGATTCACAAGGGTCAGCCACTTCCATTGGAGATTAAAAGGTCAATAATTTTTCATGTCTGCAATAAAAAATGAGCTTAAATGTCTATCATCTTTTTCTTGATCTTGGTGGCTGCCAAGAAGAAAAACAACTTTCTATACATGGTATGTACTAAGTACAAAATTATCTTATATACTCCATGATGCCGTATGTTTGCAGAGTGCTACTTCGCATTAAAAGTCTGGAATGCACAGAATGCTGGGGCAGCTTGTGTCTTGGTTGCAGATGATCGGACGGAGCCCTTGATCACAATGGATTCTCCTGAAGAAGATGAAGAAGCTGCAACTTATATTGATGATATTAGTATACCATCTGCTTTAATCGAAAAGTCTTTTGGTGACAAACTGAAAGAAGAACTTGCCAAAAAGACAACTGTAACTGTGAAGCTGGATTGGTCAGAATCATTGCCCCATCCTGACGAGAATGTGGAGTATGAGCTTTGGACTAGTAGTAATGATGAATGTGGGCCAAAGTGTGATACACAAATAAACTTCATAAAGAAGTTTAAGGGTGCAGCACAACTTCTTGAGAAGGGGGGCTACACTACATTCACGCCTCATTATATTACATGGTATTGCTCAGATTCTTCCATGGAAACTGAGCAATGTCGCACTCAATGCATCAACCATGGTAGATATTGTGTCCCTGATCCTGACCATGACTTCGCAAAGGGCTATCAGGGGAAGGATGTGGTTATGGAAAATCTCAGACAGCTCTGTGTTTTCAAGGTGGGCAATGCTTCTGGAAAGCCTTGGGTATGGTGGGATTATGTATCAGACTTTCATATTAGATGTCCAATGAGAGAAAACAAATATAATCAAGATTGTGCAGAGAAGGTCATAGAGTCCCTTGGCAAGTATTCTGCCCCTGATTTTCTTTATTGCGTTCTAGCAAATTTCAGTTCATTCCTCCATTTACTCTGGATTTCTTGGTTTATCAGGTCTGCCAGTGAAAGAAGTTCGGAACTGCATGGGTGATCCAGATGTAGATGAAGAGAATAAGCACTTGAAGGCTGAACAAGTTGCACAGGTTCAGTATTTTAACATCTGCCATATGTTTTATTTTAATTTTGATGTCAGAGCAATCTTTAAGCATGATCAAGAAAATGGCTGTGTTTCCAACTTCATAGTACATTAGCTTGTTCAAATATCAATGCTATTCTTAAATGGCCAGGTGGGACAAGGGGAACGAGGTGATGTCACAATTTTGCCCACGCTTATAATCAATGACAGGCAGTATCGAGGTAAATGGTCCGACTGTATAAAGGTGTACCTGTTACAGTCTTGAACTCTTGGGTGGTTGAAATATTTTCATCTTCTTTCTTCAGGAAAACTTGACAAGTCAACAGTTCTGGGAGCTATATGCTCTGGCTTTAGGGAGGGCACTGATCCTCCAGTTTGCTTGGACGAGGGTGTGTACACCTTTAATCACAAGAAAAGGTCTGCACAGGTTTATTACTTAGAAAAACTCACTGTATATGGGGATGCTGTGGCAGATATGCAGACAAATGAATGTCTAGTCAACAATGGGGGATGTTGGAAAAACGATGAGGCCAATGTGACGGCATGTAAGGTACTGAAAAGTAATATATAAGCTTAATTGTAATTCATTGGGGTTTAATTTATGCATTGTTGATGCTTTTGCAATGGTTGCAGGATACTTTCAGAGGTCGCATTTGTGAGTGTCCTGTAGTACAAGGAGTTCAATTCCAGGGTGATGGGTACACGTATTGTGAAGGCAAGTGCTCTTTAGAAATTATTGTGTTCTTGTCAAGAAGTACACTTGAAGCTTAGAGCCCTCTTATTATTTATGACAATCAGGCACAAGCTCCTCACTCTTCATCAGAAAATAATGTGTCCATAGTCTTGTTCACAAGTAGCTCTTCTATCAGCTATTGTCTCATTTTTCAACTAGAAAGTATGCTTACAAATTCTGACTCTACAAACGGCAGTCTCTGTACCAAGAGGCTGTTACTCCACAACTAACAACCTTTGTATGCAGAATCTTACCAACATCTGCGAGTTCTTCTATCAATTACCTCTTCATTCTTCACTTGAAAGACATCACCATGCTAGTCTCCTCCCATCTGGAGTTTCTTTGCTCAATAGGTCGGGTTTCTACTTATATTTGAGTATTAGAACAGCATAGATAAGTCTTATCCCTGATTTGTCAAACAAGGTGTGCCTTTGTACTTGGGATTGTCTTACTCCCAAACCAAGAAACTTTGTAGCCAGAATCTTGCCAATAGCTGGAAGCTTTTTAATCAATCACCTTTCCATCCCTCTCCTGCCAAACACTACCATATATTAGTCTCCTCCTTTCTGGAGAAGTGTTCTTGACTGGCAGGCTTTCTGCTCATATTCATGTATTTGGACAGCACAGGTGTCTCGTGTCCCTAATTTATCAGCATCTAATTAGTGTATCTTTCCAGTAGCCACTCTGTTTGTAGAGAGCGTCTGTACTTTTCCCCCAGGCTTTACCAATTAATGTGTCATGAATAACTAATTTCCTTTAATTCATAGCTAGTGGCTGAATGGTAGCCTTTTTGCTAGCCATTTTGTCGGGATAGCATATGTAACTTTTGCTTTTGATGTGTGGTCGTAAAAAAAAAGCAAAAGCAATACTGTTTTCTTTACTTCATACTCAGCCTTTTTACCAGTGAATTATCATCATCACATAGGCAGACTGTGTATCCACTGGATTCTATATAAATATGTTTGGGGGGTTCAAGCTACTTATATTTCTATTCATAATGAAGATGCGATGGAGTTATTAGCGTTTCATGGCATATACATATACAAATATGTATGTACATACACATATATACAGATATATGTGTGCGCTTGCATACCTATACACATGTTGTTCCATATGGGGACCATATGTCCATACCATATAGGTATAGAAGTATTTAACATGTATGATTCATAGCCCTATGTTGTTCCATAAGTAAAGCAGAATTTCCAGAAAATGGAAAGAAGAAAATTTTTCATAATACAGGCAATAAAATAAATTTTTAAACATCATGCAAAACTAAGTTGAATTGAATCTAACACTTTCAATTGACTACAAAATAACAATAAGATGTCCATCATAGTTACTTCAAACATGATGTACATCAGAAATCACAAAATAGATAAGAGAGCATGACTATAAAGGACCAAAAAGAACATAACATGTATCATCAATAAATGGTCAGTAACAAGAATCGTTGAATTTACACTTTGAAACGATCATGAAAACACGTTTTTTAGTGTAATTTCTTGTCAAAGTGTTTCGTCATGATGATCTCCAAGATCACTCAATTATTCACAAAATGACACATCATAAACATAGTACTAGGAGAGATTCAAAAACAGGATGTAAATCGAGATTTGAATCGTTCAAATCATAGAGGTTTATATATATATATATATATAGATATATATATATAGATATATATATATATATAGATATATATATATATAGATATATATATCTATATATATATATATATATCTATATATATATATATATATCTATATATATATATATATACATATATATGTATCTATATATATATATATGTATATGTATATATATATATATATATGTATATATATATATATATATATATATATATATATATATATATATATATATATATATATATATATATATATATATATATATATATATATATATATATGTATGTATGTAGTAGTAGTAGTAGTAGTAGTAGTAAGTTGAAAGTTGATTCTTGAAGCAATAGTCCTATTTTCTAACTTCTAAGTGTACATAGAGAGTCTTGACTCTAGACTACATCTTGCAAGTCCCGATTCCCAAGTCCCTATAAAGGATTGAGATTCAATACAATGACATCATCGCATGATAAAAACACATCATCAAGATGCAATATAATCTAGCATCAATAGATTGATCATTCTATACACATTACAATCACAAATCATTATTTAAAGAACCCTAAAAGTTAAATCAACATTTATGTGATATCATGGGTGATCATAACATAAGTAAAGCCATAGATGTCTCAATGTAATATAGTTAAGCCATAAATGTCAAATGAAAATGTTAAAAAACTATATCAATTGGATCCATGACAATGGCCAGTCCATTTCAATCATCGTCAACTAGTATCATGGTTCATATCATCGGCATCTGAATTTGATTCGATGCTAGTAGATGAACTACCACTAGAAGTAGAATAAAAAACTAAATCATTAACATCAAGCTCTGTAATCTCTCTGCTCGTCCTAACCTCTAGAACGTGTCTTGTGGTGGTAGTCCTCGATCTCATCCTCTTAGAAGCTCCATGTCTCTGAAGTGAAGGGGCCATCATCCCTAGATGCAACATGGTATATATATCAAACTCTTATGAGGGCATAGATGGAATATCTGTCATTTGATCGATGTCAATGCTATCAGCATGGACTTGACGATGGTGAGGATATCTACTCAAGAAGTCGGAGATTACAATGGCAAAAAACTAATCTCTCTAACTAGGCCGTGCTAAGTCAATTCTTTTTCTTTGTGTGGAAGAGCATCCATGCACTCCAATTCCTTTCACAAGGACTAGAGCTACAATCTTGTGAAAGTACACGAATAACTAAACGTCTCTGTAGAGTTCAAACAAAAGAATTGATTTAATGATTTGTATATCAATGAAATCATAAATAAATATTAATAACTAGTAACTTACTACCTACTAACTTATAAGACTTAAAGTGCATAGTTATTAGTACATATTACATACCAATGTGGGAGTAGAGGTACCATATTTTTGCCACCAAGAAACATGCTCTAATTGTCTCTCTCGAAGGCGTGCAGTATATCCACCAAATGATAAAGAATGCTCATGAAAGAGGAGCAAATCATCTTCTAGCTTCTTGATCATGCTCGAATGATCACTCGCCCATTGTGAAAAGAAGTCTATAATGTCTCTCACAAGCTCATCATTTGATTCTTGTTCTTCACTCCACCAAAGTGGGTGTAATACATGAGCCAAAACATGGATAGATCTATGAAACCAATCCCATCTTCGATTCCATATGGATCGAAGTTGCTCAAATCTACATAGTACATACCGAACAATAAAAGTGGATAAATAATAAGTGTTTACCGCTAAATACATGTGTCAAGTACAAATAATAAAATAAATAAAAGATTCAAGAATAAACACATATTTATCTATCTGAAGAGAGAACTATATTTTTTTGAAAGGATTCTCTAATTTTATCCATGAATATAATAATACCATAGTGCTTCCCTCCATATTAGTTAGTTGCAAAACTGAATAAATCAGTTTGATTGATTTTATAAAAATATATGCCTCTGTCCACCATGCATCATCCATCAGCATGCGTGAAAAAGAAATAAATTTTGGTTTTCCAATGTCATGTAACTCTGACTATTCCCTAGAAACCACTATATGCATCAATCCCAACTGCGCACGCAAGAGATGCACCAAACTATAATTTAAAAAGAAATGTTTTTAAGTTTCAAGTAATGTGGCATGCCTGTACATTGTAACAGTAGTCTAATAATATTTGTTCTGTTGCAGCAATAGGTCCAGCTCGCTGTAGTATCAATAACGGGGGGTGTTGGAAAGAGACGAGGCATGGACAAACTTTTTCTGCTTGCCATGTGAGTGGCCACCCATATCAGTCTTTTTCACTTCTATATCTGCAAATATACTCCTCTTTGATATAATTAGGTTTTTCTGCAGCCATCGCATATGAAAGGTTGTGATTGTCCTCCTGGATTCCGTGGAGATGGTAAATTGCATTGTGAAGGTTCGTAGAATAATGTATTTTGGGTATTTCCTTCTCAGTTTCTTTTAAGCCATAATAATTTGATGGATTAAAATAGTAAAAAGTGAGCAATAAATGAGCATGTGCAACTTCATATCTGTTTTATTGGTCCTCTGTTTGATCAGGCCAGTTTCTGTAAGCCATGATAATCTGATGAATGGAAATAGTGGTTTGAAGGATAGTAATGAGCAAGCACGCACAGATTTATATCACAGTTTTGCTCCAGTTAATAGTAAGCCAAGCCTCTGTTTAAACATGAGGAATGATATTTCTACATGTGTAAGCACCATAGGAATCTTCTAGAGCTACATTGCATGTAGAAGTACCATATTCTCTAGATTTATTTGAGATCATAAACTACATTTGTGCTGGTTTGTCTGGAGTAGTTTGTGATGTGTTTCAACTGAACTTGGCTAGAAAGGTGGTCTTGTTTATGGTGATAAATAGGCATTTATAGCCTTCTAATACGTTTTCCATTTGAGCATTAGAGCCAACCAAGGCTCCAATTAATAATCTTTAATGATACTTGCATTGATACATGCACTAATGCAATACATCCTAGAGTAGATCGATTTTTAATATTAGTATTTTTTGCTTACAAGTATTTTTTTTTTTTTTCTTTGACAGATATCAATGAATGTGCAGAGAAGAGTGCTTGCCAATGTGCTGAATGCAACTGTAAAGACAAGTGGGGTGGATATGACTGTGCATGCAAGGGAAATCTTCTTTACATCAAAGAGCAAGATACGTGCATTGGTATGAACCTTTTAAATGTTTTGTTCCTTAATTGTTGGAAGACTAATGTGAGTATAGTAGCACGTCTCAGGGGCTGAAACTGGAAATTAGCTGCATTTTCTTTGTTATCATGTGGGGTAGACTGATTACATGAACTTCTACGGATTGAGAAGTTATTTCATTCTATTAATATCATAATGGGTTTTCATTCCTTCCCTCTGATAAATATCCATACAGAAGGTTGTAGGCTGTCTTTGGTCACAGATTGTGGTCATGAAAATATAAGTTATAACGGGTTGCATATGATGCATGATGACTTTCACTCATGAATTTCCTGTGGGTATAAGTGGCAGATTTATTGCATGACCTGTATAGATGCATGTGATTGTTTCCGTAATCTCTGGAGCCTATGTTTTTCTATTCTGTTGATTGGAAGCAAGAGCTGCAATATGTCCTTTGTTCTCTTCTTTGAATCTAGGATGGCCGGGGAATATGATTTTTTGCCATTCTAACAATAAGCGGCCCTGGCAGTCCTTAATGTCTCTCTCAATGCTAGATGCCTACCCATCTTCTAAGACATGGTTGGTTATTGTCTGTTTTCTAAGGACATGACATGAGAATTTTGTGCAAGTGACGGTAATAGTGGTCGATTGTTATATGTTGAAATTTGTTTGATTGGCTCTATCCCATCTGTGAAGATGAACATGTATGTCTTAGAATTAGTTTGATTTACGACCGCGCCAATTTTGTATAAGTTAGCTACTGGTACTGTAACTTCATACAAGTTGCAATTATCGTGTTTGAGTGTACTGCTCATCTCAGTCTAGGAACACTGTGTAGATGATTATTACAAGACATGGTATTCGGACCAACTTGTCTTTATGCTTTCCTTTGTATTCTACAACATCTCATGCATATCCTATAGAAAATCAGTTATGGTCAGGACCCAACACTCTTAAGGCTAGTGACAATCATTGGTTGTGGCTCATAATCATATATAAGCATGAATAGGCTATAACAAGTTGGCCAATGCTTTGTACAAGTAGCCAAGTGCTTAATACTTTATGACAGATAATCGCTTCCAATCAGACTGGCTGCAGGAGACCTGCATGGGACGTATCCTAAATAGTCTGGTTCGTGCAGTTAGTCTGCCTATTGATGATTTGTGGATGGCGTTTACCGGAATTCTCACATGCACAGAGGGGTCTCCAACTTTTTGGAAGAGTATTTGCGAGAAGTTTCTGATGCATTTAGTATCCCGATCACTAATAATCACTAACAGCCTCCTTGGGAGAACCATATAATCTATACAAATGCTCCATAAATACTTGAGCTAACTTGTGACTCTTCATAGTGTAACAAATCTATATGAATTGTGCCATTTTTGTGAGTCATTAAATGTCGACAAATGGTATTGTTACCCCTCTAGGTTCACGACAATTTAATCATAAAATATCTATAAATGCTAGTCCATTTACTATCAAGAATTCAATAGATGTAAAGGTGCTCTATGCCTCTTGCACAACTTTATGAAGCTTGCACTCTATGCACTCGGAAACATAGTTGCTATTCGTACACATGAATACATTCGTATGGCGTCTTTCGTATTGTTTTTTTTTCTAATTTTGACTTGAATTTAAAAAGGAAATAGGTAGGTTTTGGAACTATACCAATTATAAAAGAGTTTTTCTCATACATATATACAATATTATGCATATTCATGGCAAAAAATACCTTCTACATGTCCACTTAAATGTACATGTATACATGTATGTGTCATCGTACCTTGTGAATGTATGAATACCATACGGGAAGCCCAAAATCTTAAGGTGCGTACGTAGTACCGTACCGTATCGTATTCTATTGTATGGATCACACCCAATCAACTATGCGTAGAAGTACATTTCAACAGAGGTCTTCATGTGAATCCATTAGAAATCATTGGCCATCCAAAATAAAGGTACGATATATACCCGGATATGTGTCATGTCACTAAAATGCTTGATGAAGAGTTATGGAGGGAAATAAAGGGGATTCTTCTTTTGCATTGAAGGGCATCCTTGTCCTTGGACAAAAAGGGGTGTGCACTTGGGCTTGTCTATCACTTTTACATGCAATATCCACTTTTCCATAATATACTTTGCTCTCCTCCCTTTGCATTTTACTACTTGGCAAAAGAAGATATCTTGCTATTATTAAATCAATGATGAAATTTTTCGTCTTAGCCCATGCATGACTGTGACACTCTTGTTTCCATACTTCAAGAGTGACCTCATGGATACATGGTGCACTACAACAAACAAAGGATAAGTACATGCGATGCATTCATTTTATCGCCTAGTATTTTCATTTTTAACATAGAGCTTACGTGCTATATAAAAAAAAGGGGCATTGGTGGAAGTACTATGGATATGACCACCCTAATATTCTTCAAATGCATTACAAGTTTTGTGATAGGTTTCTTAATGGAAACTCTTTCATGTGAAAACTTACGTGCTATATAAAAAAGGGGCATTGGTGGAAGTACTATGGATATGATCACCCTAATATTCTTCACATGCATTATAAGTAACACATGCATAAGATACTTCCTTTGAAGATTTAGGTTTTGCTTCATCTTCAACATTATTACATGGTGCTTTCTTCTTCTCATAAAAAATCCTTGTTCCGTATTGCGCTGAGGAAGCATTAGGGGTAGGACTAGAAGTTTTAGGAGTAGGTGTTGGAAATCAATGTACATATGGTCCATTTCCAGCAAATTCACATTTTGGACTTAGCATTTTTTGTACAGTTTGGATAATTTTTTTTTAGGCTAGATAGATAGAGCTTGGCGAGAGCTATCTAGTGATATGCTTCATTTCTTCATCAGAGGTCAAAGTTGGGAGAAAAGTCAAACCCTATGTCAGTCCAGAATGGAGGAACATTTTTAAGGACCAAACTCTTGATGGCAAAAGCAGGTTATTTCTAGCGATCAAATTAAAAGCTAGAGCAATTTTTAGCGATGGGATTTGTTTTAAGCACGAAAAGCTAAATTTGGCGATCTCATTAAAAAAAATCTGTGATGATAGTCTTTTTTCGCCCACGATTGGCTTTTTACGCAAATTGATCGTTATGCTTTACTTGGAGGACCAAAAACTATATAAGGAGCACTTGGGACACACTCTTGGATAATTCAAGCTAGAGTTGATGCTTACTTGTGTCAATTTTGGAGTTCTGAAGCTTTGGAGGTGAAGGAAGGTGAAGGAGAGGCTACTCTCTTGGAGCAAGGAGTCTTTACAAGGTGGTTGCAGCTATCTTTTGTAAGTTAACCTTATTTTCTGTTTTTAGGGTTTCTGAACCCTAATTTCAGAATTAGGGTTTGCTGATTTTCAGATTTGTTGCACTTTCTTGAGAGGTTAGGTTCACTTCGTTGCTCAATTACTTCACACATACACACTCAGATTATAACAGCATAATCTGAGTTCTGTACATCATCATCTTCTTGACTATTCTTCCATTTAGTGAGTGCACCACAATTATATGGTTGAGTAGTACTCCCATGTTGTAATTCGGCCATCTATATTTAGTGAGTAAGCAATTTGCTTACGTTACTTATTCTTGTCTCAAGATCTCTTTCTATCTCTCTCTTATCATCTTGTTTAATTAAGTGTGTATGCTCAAAGGTTTTTAGTATTGGAAGATCCTGGGGCCCCAAATTCCAACAGAAGGCTTACTTTCCTTCTTAGTTTGCTGACTCTTCTTCTTCTTCTTTGTTGTCTCCTCCTTAATCTTCCGCTTAGATGATGATAACATGACTTTATCATTCTCTTCCATACTCTTGTTGATCTTCATCTTGAAGTAACAGGAGCGCAACTCTTCATATGAAAGTTCTCCATCTCTTGTAAAGAGAGATAAAGAAGTAACAAAAGCACGATATGTAGATGGAAGTGAGTTTAGAAGTGTGTTTACCATCTCTTCATTTGAAATATTGACTTCAGATTGAGTAACTGATTCTATCAAGCTTGTCGTGAGGTTTTGGATGACTTGATTTGGGGTATAATATGCATCTTGACTCCCACAATATATGAAAGTGCTTGTGCATCCCTTGAATCCCATTTAGATTGCTCTTCTGTAGGAAGTAATCTAGTAGTACCTTGGACTCTTGATGATGAAGTAGTTCCCTTTTCTTCTTCAATAACCTCTTGTTGAGCAGAAATAGGAACGGTAGGTCTTCTAGAAGATGAAGTAGCTTCTTCTCCGACTTGTCTTGGCCTTCGATAAGTGCCATTGACAATATTTCATAAGTCCTTTGATACTAACAGATTCATCATCATAAAACTCCACATTCGATAGTTAGACATTCCTTCAGGCTTGTCTTCATTCTCAAGTCTATAATCACTTATCTTATTAAGGGTGTATATCAACTATGTTCAGATACCAAATGTTGGAAGTGGGATGGATCATGGGCCTCAATAACAATATTAATTAGAGGTTTACAGGATATTCCAACACATGAACCTTACCACACACACCTTAATACTCAAAAAGAAATGAGTGAGAAATAGAGATAGAGAGTAGACAATCTTCGAGTGTAACGGTAAGCAAATAGCCTACCTACACTATTTTATATAAATGTCAAAAAGAAATGAGTGAGAAATAGAGATAGAGAGTAGACAGGATATTCCAACACATGAACCTTACCATACACACCTTAATACTCAAAAAGAAATGAGTGAGAAATAGAGATAAAGAGTAGACAATCTTCTCGAGTGTAACGGTAAGCAAATAGCCTACCTACACTATTTTATATAAATGTCAATTACAATGTGTGTCGATGATTACAAACTTTGAATCTAGGCAGAAATGGGAAATTAAATACAAGAATGTGTGTGTAAAGTGCCCAAGAGGTATGAAGAGTGTGTGTGTTTGACAATGTAGAGAATATGAACAGTTTAGAACTGTTTCACAGTAAACCCTAATTCTGAAATTAGGGTTTCAAAAACCCTAAATAAAAAACTAGTGACCTAACAAGGAACTGATATAGATTTGTTACTCACAGTAAAACAGCAATGTGCTGATGGTTGGCTGATACTAACTCCACAGCTGAACCAAAGGTAGAGCACACCTCCTCCAAGTGTAGAATAGACTCCAAGTAGAGCACTCCTAGTTGATCCTCCAATGATGGATGTATGCTTGGATGATGCTCAAACAATGAGCCAAGCTTGTTATTATATAGCCTATGGCTGCCTAATAAGTTAACCAGAAAACCAAATAGCAGCTGCTAATTTAACGAAAAAGCCAAGGATAACGGTAAGTTTTTACTATCATAAAACTTGCTTTATTTGAGTAAACATCCTGCTGCAAACTGTTGCACTCTATTTTTTACTTTAAGAGGTGCATGGATTGATGTTCGCCATGTGGCATATGTTTTTCATTGACTTTTCTCAAGTTATTTTGACTTTTTAAGTGAATGTTGATGCAAAAGAAGGTTTGACGTTTTGGAAGGATCTAGGTGGTGGTTGGTAGAATGTTATATATGGATGGAAAGCTCTTTGAATAGAACCAGATGGTGAGTAAAAATGTTTTCATCATATGTTGATCGTTTTCGGCTGACCATTTTTATATTGTGTTTGACCTAATCTAAAAGTCCTATACAAACTAATATATGTACAAAATATAGACAAATCAGAACTTTTTCCTCTCAGCAGATCTCATGTTTGAGTCCTTGTTTTTTCAAACCTGTTTGAAGTTACACTTGACTTTCATTTATCTTTCTATATATATGTTTTTCAACCCTTCATTTAAGGGCATGTGTTATAACTTATGAGTAGGCGTTGTGTACATCCAGCATATTTATCTTGTGAGGTAAGCCATTAAAGGATTTGCCAAAACATGCAATAACTACCCCGTTTCCTCTCGCAGGCTACAATTCATTTCTTTCACGCAGTTTTTCCAACATTTTTGTTCTCTACCTTAATGTTCTCATTAGGATGGGAGTCATGCTATTTGCATTTGATCACACCCGAATGTTGTCTGTTTTGGTGTTTAATGTTCTCCATTGATGTGTCCACACATGTAGAATCTGATGCTTGCTTCTTATCATAAAACCTATTTGCATTCAAATTCATTCATGTTCACTTGGCCATGCTTCTTTTGAATCACAATGCACATTCAAACATGGTATGAGAATTTGGCCATGCTTCTTTTGAATCACAATGCACATTCAAACATGGTATGAGAACTAGATCTATGATGTAACATGTTACATGAGCATGGTTTCTAACCATGTTATTGGAGTTTCGGGAAATGAATTTGGTTATAGGTGGACTTTTGGCTATCATTGCAGTCAAAACAAGCAAATATACTTGTGCTTATGAACATGGAGCAAGTGTTTTAGTAAGATTTTAGTTCCTGAGTTTAGAGATTCTTGGTACTGATATTAGGCTTCTTTTTTTGGGAGCTTTAAACTCTTTTTTAAAAAAAAAAAAAAAATCATTTTGCAATAAAAATGCCAATATGTATTGTCTATATCTCTTGTATGCTCGTTGGAGATAATTTGGGCTCTTCTGGATTCATTTACATTGCGTATATTATGGGACTGAACAGTAACTAGTCATAATTCTGTTTCTTTGCAAATGGGGCGCCGAGCTATAGGTGTTGTGCTTATATATTTATGTTTCTTTGTGGCAGGAAAGGGAATTGGAAGTTCTTTTTGGAATATGCTATTCATTGTTTTGGTCATTATAGCTGTGATGTCTCTTGCTGGATATGTCATTTACAGGCACCGACTACGGGTAAGTTGTTTCATAAATCAACATTATAGTACAGAAGAATGGGATCCATTTCTTTTCCTTCAATTAGATAAGAAAATCTGTTGTGTTCAGCCAGTTCAAACAAGATGCATCATCAATAAAAATCTTAAAGTTTTGGCGAGCTTAAGTTGAGCAGCATCTTGTTCAGCATTTTTTTAAGGATAGGATTTTCAAGGATCCCTTGCTTGTTAATAGTTATTGCTGCACCCAGTGAGCTTCCAATGCAGGAGAGACGCTAAAAGTATCATCAATAAAAGTACTTGAGCAGCATCTTGTTCAGCATTTGTTTCTAAGGATAGGATTTTCAAGGATCCCTTGCTTGTTATTGCTGCACCCAGTGAGCTTCCAATCCAGGAGAAATGCTGAAAGTTTCTGCAGATTAAATTTATGAGGATAACAGGATTGTTTGTAAAATTATGTGCTCATCTCTGCAGGCATACATGGATACAGAGATTCGAGCTATCATGGCCCAATACATGCCTTTGGATGAAGAAAATGATGATGATGACATCCGCCAGCCATTGCGAGCTGACATTTGAAAGGTTAATGGCCAGATGCTCCTCACTAACAAGCAGATTGCTTGCTGTTGCAAGTGTCTATATGATTGTGATAATCACAGACCATAGTTTATCATATGGCCTCCATCTCTGATGATCAATGAAATGGATTGCATAGTCTTTACAGAATGCTGTATAACTGAAGGTGATAGTCGTGGCATGACTGAAGGTGATAGTCGTGGCATGACTGAAGGTGATAGCAAACTTCAGGATATATTTGTTATAAGCATGGTGTCCCCCTCTCAGAAGATAACCATTTTCCTTCTTTTCTCTATCGCCAAATTATCTTTGTTCAATTCCATGGATATTGGTATAGCACTTAAGCTTCTTTGTGCGTCACTTCTGCTACTGCCTTGGAAATGTACGAAACATGTGTCAAAAGGTTGAACTTATGAAGATAATTTTTTCAAGTTTGTAATCATATTTGAGAAACACTGGATTTGTGCATTGCGAATCCCTTTTTTCCTTCCTTTTGGCAGAAAATTTGGGGGAATGGGGTTCTCCTGCGAAAATTTATGGAAGGTAGACACTTTCTCGAATCCCCTTAGATCAGTAATTTTTCTTTTTCTTCAAAGGAAATGTCTCCTGATTAGCTGTGAAAACTTTCTGTACGTCACACGCTACCAAAGATGACAATGCTGGAAGATGAAGCCTGGAAACTCCTTGTATGTAATGTAAACTCCTTTTAATTTAGGCTGGGTCTGGGTGATGGGGAGAAGGTTTGTATATCCACACAATGAGTCCTCTATTCATTTTGAAAGCCTTGCCGAATTGTGCGCAACTATAAGGGGAGTGGTAACCGTGCAGGCCTTTGGATGGCGGTCCGGCTAGGAATGCCCCCAACATCCGGGCGACGAAGCACCAAGGGCATAAGCGCTGAGCCTTCCCTTCCTTCGGATGTCCCTTGCATCGTGGGTAGATGCCCGGCAATGGGAGCGCCCCTCGTCAATCCTTGGCGGGTCTTGTACTTGATGGATGGGCGGGCCAGCTCATCCCTCATCTTGCTCACTCACTCAAAGGGGCTTTGAATGTGTGTGGCACTGGAGAGCCACTTTGCCTTTGGGCAACCGGCAACCTTGGATTGACGGCGCCAGCTGTCAGTGGCCGTCCCTTCACGCCTCCGGGTTAAGTCCTGCTTCTGGCCTCCGGGCCAACTTAACATAAGTCCCCCTCGTTCTCGGGTAACTTGAGGGGATTGCCCTTTAACTTCGTGGCTGTCTGTCTCCTTGTGTGTTAGGCAAAGAAGGCTTTCCCTTGGAGTGGACCATCACGTCCCCCCCTCCCCCCCCCCCCAAAAAAAAAGAAAAGACCAACCCCCACCACCCCCCCCCCCCCAAAGGGTGTCCCAATGCCATGTTTTAGTTCAGGAAACCTTTTGTGTTATGAAATATAAGGCTCCATCTCACCGCAGCTGAGTTTACTCAAAAGGGTTAAGCATTTTGAGTCAAATTCACTGGATAGCTGGGTAACTGAATATAGTCTTTCTAGTTGCTACAGGTTGCACAAGCCATGCTACCTTAAACTGCAAGCTAACTGAATGTACGCATTGCTATGGTGCCATGATGCCTGCGAGAAAAACCACTAAACTTGCCAGACTCCCATGCTCTGCCAGCACCGAGAGCAATGTGACTCTCTTGGGAAACACAGAATCTTAAGTGGCTGATGATAATTTTCGAGAAAGGCTTGAGATGGACTCAGCATTATATGTCTGAGATGTCTGAATCAAAGCAAAGTACACACGGGAATAAGGCTATCATCTATCTGCTGAGTTCTCCTCTTCTGTTCAGCTCGGTCCCAGTTCAAGGTTGAAAGTCAGCATTCTTTCAAGCATTCAGGGTGAGTATTCTGTTTATATGGGAACTCCTGCTTGAGCTGTCGAGCGCTCTCATCTTTTTGTGATCCAAGATACATCAATACATCATTGAAAGGACTCACATTTAATAATTGCAAATAGTCAATGGCTGAATATCAAAGTGGTTCTATATCCTTCCCTGGATCTCATTCTTATTCAAGAATATAAGCCCTTAACAAAAATGGAACGCCGATCTGCTCAGTCTTAGGCTAACTTTATGGTCCAAATGTAGATGGTTCCCAGGCCCAAAAAGAGTTCTTGTATCCTGAAGTGGTCTTTCCCAATCAAAGAATCGTTGTAAGCCCATGTACTTCCTGTTGGAGGGATTTTAATACATGTACCAGAATATTGTGTTCTTTTTCCATTAAGAAAAAATTTCTCCCGGGAGATCGTCTCTTTTTATTGAGTGATATTTGAAAACCTTTAAAATAACTTTAGTAGCTAAAAAAGAAAATCAAAGACATTGTCTTTTTTCTGGGTGTCAAGGTTCATATAACTGGACAGTGATTGCAGATCGATGAAAACGATCTATGAAAACTTTTTGAAGAACTTGAATGGGTGTTCACGAGAGTCCTACAAAGTTACTATTATTGTTTCCAAGCGTCAATGCTCATAGGATTTACATGATTGGATTTGTTCATCCCATTTGAATACGCTTAATGTGGTCGCAAGATGGCACCGCATTTCAAGTGTGTAGAAATTCACGCTTCTCTTCTGTGTGAGTTCTGATGGGAAATCACTTACATTGCATGAATCAAGATGTTTTCACACTCTGCCCACAGCAGCAGGGCAAAGATCAGTTTGTGGATAAGTAACGATTTAAGCCATTATCTCTATATCAGTAGTATTTTAGTGTAGGATTTGTTGAATTCTTTTCCCCCCCTTTTTTTAAAACGGTTGTAAATAGAAAGTTATATCCTCCATATTTGATGGTGTGGCAATCTGAGGACCAGGATAGGTGATGATTCAAGAGATTACCTACAAGTATTCTTGATTGCTTAGTCCAAGACTTGTTGGATTCTTTCCTGTGTATATATCTCTTAGGTCTGGATTGGTTGGGATTTTCATGTATTTCTTGAAATGAGATTCTACTTCTCAAAAGGGAGTTTTGGAGATTCTTATTCGTATGTACATTAAAAGCCTTTTCTAATAAGGGGCATGCCTTCTCTTCTTCATACTGAATCCTATCAAATGTGTAAGGGAAATCCATGGATTTCCCTTTCTTCATTATGAAGCCTATCAAATGCAAGGGGTATGTATCCTTCTTTATAATGAAGTCTATCATTTATCTTTTTCCACTTAAGGATGTCGTTTCATTGTACTTTAGAGGTTTGAAAATGTATTTGAGTCTTCGTGGTCGCTGGTTTCAAGTGTCATTATTCCAGAGATCATGAGTATTGGTTTGGTCGTTTGAGGGGGAAAGTTCATGCAGTTTATATAGAAAATTCACTTCATAAGTCTGTTTTATGAGAAATTGGTCCAGGTTGACAATCTTGAGCTTATGCATTTTGATGCTGCTTCTATTATTACGACATCTGATGCTGTCTATTATCATGTTGGATCGCTTGGGAGATTAATTCTAACCAATTTAGGTAGTGTCTTACCCCTCTTTGAGATGAATAACGTAATATCTTTGTGTCAGTAAGGTCATAAAAGTATAACCATGTTTTTATTGATTTTTTAGGCTTACAACTATTCGATTATGCAAAAATTACACTTACAAGATAGCTCCAAGTAGTATGATCACCTAGAGCTCATGGAATAGCATCTCATTGATGTATAATGTGCCCTACTTCACGTGTTTGTAGTTTTTACTACTACATGTGTTTATATAGTTTTTGCCCCACTACGTGTTTATATAGTTTTTCTTGCTCACATACTAAAAGCTTAAAAAGCTAGAGAAGGACTTCGTGATTCGTGGCATGAATCTTGGAAGTGTCTTTTTAATATTATTTTTTATATATTTTAATTCTGTTATGATTTTATAAACTATTGGATCAAAACCTTTAGAGATTTTGACACGTCTCATTTAAAAAATTTGTGTCTTTGACTTCAATTAGGAAATTAGGACTTTTGCCCTAGCATATATTGAACTAACCAAGCATTATATATGGTTGGATAGGTCTTGGGAAGGACCATCATTGTGTAATAAATTTCTTTGTCAAATTTTGACTCTCTTGATTAGTTGACCAATGTTGACCTTCAATTTTTTGATTTTTTTCTTTGCATCTTGAGCTCTTTAATGGAAGGTTGCTCACATTTTCCAACAATCCCCTCCTAACCTTACACTAGGAGAATATATATGAGGTAGGTAATCTTTCTTAGTTGTTGAAGTATTATTATTATTTAGCGATTGATCTAGGTACGTCTTAAATTTTCATAGATCATGCTAAGTATCCACGAGCACACACAAGGACCTCATACATGGAAAACACTCTTGCAACACACATCATACGGAGAACTCACACGTCCCATTCTTATCAACCCAAGTGCTACTTCTAAGGAGTATAGTCAAACATGCGAACATGAGTTTTGACCTAAGATTTGTTGTTGAATGCTATTGTGTATACCAATCTCTTTAGATGCAATACATTGTGGTACATTTATAGTGCTAAATGGTATTTCAAATGAAAGCACTATGATTCTTTAGACTAGAGACACTATAAAAAGCAACATTGATAGAAAGATTGACACTATTAAATGATCCAAAGGATGTGATTCACTTAAAAATGAGGATCTATTCTTGCTAATAATTCAAGAGATTTATGTACATAACAAAATGCACAAATAGGTTTAAGAATGCAAGCGATGCAATGAAGAGATGGAATCAAAAAGATATTGGGAGATTCCTATAATCATGAAACTTGAAAAAATACTTGAAAACATACTTGTAAAAGTAACATAATCATGCATAATGGTGTACTATCACTAGACTTGTCTTGTTTTTTGCGAATCGATAGTGTCATACAAAAAAGCAAGGTATGAACTCTTTGATATATATATATATATATATATATATATATATATATATATATATATATAGAGAGAGAGAGAGAGAGAGAGACACAGAGAGAGAGAGAGAGAGAGAGAGAGAGAGAGAGAGAGAGAGAGAGAGAGAGAGAGAGAGAGAGAGAGAGAGAGAGAGAGAGAGATTTTAAAAGTGAAGAATTTGTAGACTTTAGATTTAAACATTTAGAAAATTATAGAAAAAGTAATAAAAATATTTAGGAGTTCTAAGTTTATTTAGAATTAACAATTCAAATTAAAAAGTATGATTTTATTTAAAATTCATATCCTAAATTTGTTTTTATTTAAAATTCATATCTTAAATTTGAAAATAAATTTTATAATCTAGATAGGAATGTGATTGTGTGAATCATAGTAATTCTTACTTCACAATAATTTGAGATGCTTTAGTGTTAGGTATATGCAAGTGGATTTCTATGTGTATGAATGTGTCTGCATGCGTATATGTATGTGTCTTTAGGGTTATGATTTAAAATTGTGATTCTAACTCAACATTGATTCCTAATTCACAATAGAATTTATGTGTGTATGTGTGTGTATGATTGTGAGTTAAAAACTATTGTGATCGTCTAACTCAACATTTATTCTACTTCACAATAGCATGTGCATTTGTATGTGTGTATGATTGAGATATAAAACTATTGTGATTGTCTGACTCAACATTGATTATTACTTCACAATAGTATGTGTATTGTGTGTATGCATGTGTGTGCATGATTGTGAGTTAAGAACTCTTTTGTCTGACTCAACATTGATTATTACTTCAGAATAGTATGTGTATTGTGTGTATGCATGTGTGTGCATGATCGTGAGTTAAGAACTATTGTGATCGTTTGACTCCACATTAATCCTTACTTCACAATAATGTGTGTGTGTATATGGATGGGTGTCTGTGCGTATATGATTGTGAGTTAAAAACTATTTTGATCGTTTGAATCGACATTGATTCTTACTTCACGATAGTATGTGTATGTGTGTATGTGATTGTGATTGAGAAACTATTGTGATTGACTCAATGTTGATTTTTGCTTCAAAATAGTAAATCATCTTCAAAATAGTATGTGCTTGTATGTATGTATGCATGTATGTATGTATTTATGTATGTATGTATGTATGTATGCATGTATGTATGCATGCATGCATGCATGCATGCATGTATGTATGTATGTATGTATGTATGTATGTATATGGTTGTGATCAAAGAACTATTATGATGGTTTGAATCAACATTGATTCTTACTTCACTATAGTATGTGTATGTGCATGCATGTGTGTGTGTATAATTATGAGTTAAAAATTATTGTGATTGTCTTGATCAACATTGATTCTTACTTCACAAGAGTATGTGTATGTGTATGCATGTGTGTGTATGATTGTGATTTGAGAACAATTGTGATTGTCTGATTCAACATTGATTCTTACTTTACAATACTATTTATATATGTGTGTGTATGTACATGTGTGTTTGTGTATGATTTTAAGACTATTGGGCTTGTCTGATTCACATTGATTCTTACTACACAATAGTGTGTATGTGTGTGTGTTTATGTATATATGATAGTGATTTAAAAACTATTATGATTGTTTGACTCAACATTGATTTTTACTTCACAATAGTATGCGTATGACTGATTTTAAAACTACCATCATTGTTTGACTCAACATTGATTCTTACATCATAATAATATGTATATATGTGTGTATGTATGAGCACAATTGTGATTTAAAAGCTATTGTGATTGTTTGCCTGATACCATTAAGTATTTATAGGGTTGCGTGTATGAATATGATTTATAAACTATTATGATTATTTGAAAATTATTATTGGTTAACTATATAGGATGTAGGTTTGTGTAGGATTGTGGCTTAAAATCTATGCAGATTGTGGTTTAAAATCTATGCAGATTGTGGCTTAAAAATCTATGCATTGATAGTAACTTCAAAATAATATGTGTAGGTTTACCTGTATGATTGTAATTTTAAAACTATTTTGATTGTTTGACTCATAGCAATATATTTTACTTATGCATCATTATAGTATGGGTAGGTCTAAGTTTATGTTTTTGGTTCAAAAATTATTGTGATTGTATGGCTCATCACTGATTCTTAGTTCACAATAGTATGTGTAGGTTTGTGTGTACAATTGTGATTTAAAATGTGTTATGCTTGTTTGATTTATAACATTGATCTATTCATATTGTCTTGCTTATAACATTGTATTTTACTTCACAATAGTATGTGTATATATTAATAGTGTAATAGATATTTAAAAACTTTAAGAGATAGGCTCAAAATAGTTTTTATTTAGTTTAGATATGAATTTTTTGGAATGTATCTCTTATTTGATATATATATATATATATATATATATATATATATATATATATATATATATATATATATATATATATATATATATATATATATATATATATATCGTAGATTTAAAGTTCTACATTAAAGTAAGCATTATGGGAAAGAGAAGAGAATGGTCATATGTGTGTATTCATCAAGAAGGAAAAATGGTATCCATAATACAATGCAAATGTTGTGGACACCGTTATGTAGGAAATGCAACGTGGATAAAAGAGCATCTTTTTCATATAGGAGATAATGTTGGAGGATGCTCTAATCGGGATAGTGATATATGGTTAGATTTTGCAAGTTATGCAAACAAGTGTAAAGCCCAAGGTATCACATCAAAGAGATTTAAAAGCATGAATAGTTCATAATACTTTCGAAGTAGTAGTCAAACTATAGAACAAGAAACATTACGTATATTAATGGAAATGGAAGAAGTTTTATACACCTACTCAAGTACCACTTACTCATTTCGAGAATAATCAAATAAGTATACTTTGATTTCTTCAAATATATCAAGAAATAGTAGACCAAGTGAATCTAGTAGAGCTCATGGATTTAATAATGTGTCTCCTAGTATTTCTTGTATTAAAGCAAAAAACACAATACATGTAGATTTTGAAAAGCAATATTGTCTTGAGGTTCATCTTAAATGGATTCAAACATTCTTAGCATGTGGAATACCTTTCAATGTTATTTGTAACCCAAGTTTCTAAGATGCTTTAATGTCAACTGCATGAAAGGGATTCACCATGCCAAATTACAATAAAATGCGGGCATAATATCTAGATAAAGTGAAGAATAGTATAGAAGCTATCCTAAAATGAATAGAGCTCTGTTATATACCCATGTATGGATTCACAATAGCTGGATGGATGAACAAGCTATTAAAAGAAGTCATTAATTATCGTCATGGTGATATGTCCAAAGGAGAAAAGTTCAAAGTTTTTTGTAGAGATGTATGACCATGCCATAGCTCCTATGGGCAATATGAAGAATGTGTCTACTATATTGATTGATAATGAATCTAATTTTCAAAGTCTTGGAGTCATGATACAAGATAATTATGAATGTATTACTTGGGTTCCATGTGCATATCACACACTAAATATGTTTTGAAAGGTATAGATAAATTATCTTTCATCAAATAGAGTTTTTTAATGCAAATCTTGTGATCAAATTTGCCAAAGAGCATTACTTTCATATTTGCTCTTTCATACAAAGTCTCTCAATAAAGAACTTTATATATTTTGTGCTATACGATTTGCAACAATCTATATTATGCTCAATGGTATATTAGAAGTGAGGCTAGCACTTGTAGAAATGATTGTAGATAAAAAATGTGAGGCATGACTAGAGAAGTATCCCTCTTATTAAGTGGCTTCTTCGAAGTGTATCTCTCTAATACAATCACAAAGTTTTCGGTGCTATCTTGGAAAAATTATCGTTATTACTAAACCTTTTGTGGAACTTCTACGATTTATTGATAACAATATGTTTTTGATAGGAAAGGTTTTTTGTAGTATGTCAAAAGCTATAAAGAGAGTGAAGGACTTTAATCAATTCTCATCAAGAGAAAAAAATAATTATATCGTTAACACAAAAATGATGGTTGCAATGCATACTCATTTATATGAAACAACATTCGTATTGGATCCAACATTTCAACTCAACTGTTAAGCATCAAACAAAGAAGTCATGGAAAATTTCAAAATATCACGTCAATTATTACTTCCAGGAATAGATGGTTAAGATGCATTTCATCGAAGGGTAGCTTATGTAAATTGAGAAGGTAATTTTGGAGATTCATTGAACATTGAAGTGTTTCAAAAGCATCCACCTTTTGTATGGAAAAAAATGTACAAAGGTATAATAGTGGAGTTATATCATATAGTTGTGAGAGTGCTTTTAGTAGAAGCTTTAAGTCGTAGTTATGAACTCAACTAGAGTGCACATGATTTTCTTTATTGAAAATGAAGAAATTGATTAAGTGCATAACATGGCAATGATTTGGTATACATTTTTTGTAATATGAATTTCTTACATGCTCCAACCAATAGTCTTTAGCATAACACAAAAAATCTTTGGATAGTTTTAAACTCATGAAGACTTAACGAATGATCCATGGAGTGATCATGAATTAGATGTAGACCACAATGATAATTCAAAGATGGAAGAAATAGATGACATGGAACTTGTAGACGATGTATCATAAACACTTGATTGTATTCATTTGAAAAAAAAACATCTTTATTATAAAAAGATGATTTTGTTACAGAGATTTCTTAATTATAAAAAGCTGTTTCTATTGTAAAAAGTTATTTGTATTACAAAAAAGTGGTTTTTCTATGTATCTTCTTCTTGATGTAATAATTCATCTGTAGTGAACCAATCAAAAGATGATGATTCTTCTAATAGTATTCCATATCTATTGTCTTATGGATCTAGAGATACTTGTAATTTCTCAATGGATTTTCTAAATCATCAATTCTCCTCGATTGATCTATAATTGTGCAATGTTGCCCATCAATTGTTTTGCATAAACCGAGAACTAATAATCTTTAATTGTATAAGAATAATTCTTATGATGATAAATCATGAATAAGATCGTGTTCATTAGGTAAAAGAATGTATGGCCACTTTCAAGGAAGAGGACCACTTTCAAGGAAGAGGACCATTGTGTCCTTGATCACAAAATTTTGGATGATGTTGAGGATGAATCAAACCCCTTGATACTCTTTTAATTTTTTTTTTGATATTTTCATTCAAAGGATGTTCTACATATCTCTATAGTTGGAGACATCCTCTAAGAATATTATTTGTTCTTTCCCATTCTTCTTGAAACTTTCTCTCATGCTTATTGATTTTATCTGCCATTTATGAAAATATAACAAATACATTATCAGGTAAATTTGAAATTTTTTATATAATTAATCTTTTAAACACTATCACAATTCATAAAAGCAATAATAAAAGAATCAAACTATCATAGATAGAAAGATCGATGATTAAATATATATATTTAAGTAGATATATATGCAGATATGATAAATAGATAGATGACTAAATGAAAGGATAAATAAATGGATTGATAGTTAGATGGATAAATAAATACATGATTGAATGTATGGATAGATGAACATATAAATAAATGTATAGATAGATAGATAGATAGATAGATATATGATTAGATATATAGACGAATAAATGAAGTAATAGATAGATATATGTATATATAGATAGATGAATAAATAAATGGAAAGATAGATGAATAGAGAAATAGATGGATATATAGGCCGATGAATAATTGAATGGATAGATAGATGAAAACATAGACAAACTGATAGATAGATAGAGATGAATAAATATATGGAAAGATAAATGAATAGACATAATACATAAGCATATATAGAGTGACAAAAATAGATGAATAAATAGATAGATAGAAAAATACATATAGATAGATCAATGGATGGATAAATGAATAGATTGATACATAAATAGATAGATAGATAAATGAATAAATGGATGGATGAATGGATTGACAAATATTAAAATGAAAAAAGAAAAATAGTGGGATTGATAGATAAATGGATGGATACTTAATTAGAAAGTATTGTGATACTCTTTAAGTGAATCTATGTAACTATTGTGCACATAAGAGTCAAAGAATTAGAGATTGACAATAGTTCATATACACTTCCTATATTATGTATGATTGTCATTAGATGAATGTATATATAACAAATGTGAAATTAAGAGTCAAAGAATCAAACAATTACAATATTTTTTACATGCACATGCACATGCACATGCACATGCACATGCACATGCACATGCACATGCACATGCACATGCACATGCACATGCACATGCACATGCACATGCACATGCACATCACATTTACTTACACATACACATACACATACACACACTCCTAGAAGGTCATCAAAGGAAGAGAAAGCAACTTGAAAGGTATGGATATACTCTGCACTTGTAACAAAGCATTCTATTCATTTGGCCAAAGATATAGTTTCAAAAGAGCCCTCAACATATGGAGAATCTAAAGGAAAACCTAATTAGGAGAAATCCATGAAAGAGCAGATAGAAGCCTTAAAGGAAATGGACACATGGGAGCTAGTTCCAATGCAAATTAATAAAAAGATAATAGCTTGCAGATAGGTTTACAAATTGAAAAGGAATTGAGATGGATCAATTTGTAGGTACAAAACCACATTGTTTGTTAGAGGATGTGCTCAAACTCAAGGCATAGACTATGAAGAGACTTTCTCGCCAGTCGCCAAGATGATCCCCATCAAGACTTGGTTAGTGTAGCAGATCCAAGGAATTG
>CM035427.1:144481288-144483788 GCA_020310875.1 Ceratopteris richardii | reverse complement strand
GTGGAGGGTAGCCATCTTCCATTTTCTCATTGGGGTGTATCCCCATCAGTGGTATGAGAGCCATTTTGGAGGCTTGGAGACATCAGTGGGCATCTTATTGAAAACTTGAAGTAATTTTTACATGGTACATTGATAGTAGTTGTAGCAACTATATGAGTTGCAATAAAGATGTGTTCTTTAATTTACACTCAACCATCACTCAAGGACATGTAGAGACAGGGGATGGCACTAAGCACAAGATTACACATGTGGGAGATGTTTCATTGAATGGATCTCAAAGCTCCAAGGTGTTGAAGGATGTGTCGCATGTGCGAACCATCACAAAGAACTTGGTTTCAATAGGTCAAATGGTTGAAACAAGTTATGAGGTGAGGTTCAATGATCAAGGATGTTTTGTTGAAGACCCCATCTAGGACTACAAGCTCATAGCAAAAGGAAAGAAGCAAGGAAGACTCTTCACCATGGAGGTAAAGCCATCAACCCCTCACATTGTCTACTTGTCAATTGGAAATAAACAGATTGCAAAAATCGACTTATGGCATAAAAGAATTGGACACATAAACTTACAAAGGATGAAGGACATGCAAAGGAAGGGCTTGGTGAGTGGTCTAGTGGATCTTACATCTCAGAATATGTAACATTTGTACCATGCTTGTCAATTAGGGAAACAAAGCAGATTGCCATTCAAGAAGGGAACACATGTAAGCAATGAAGTGATACACACAGATGTATGGGGACCTATATGGGAGCCATCCATTAGAGGTAATAGATATTTTGTCGCATTTATAGATGATCATTCAAGTTTTGTTTGGATGTATTGCATGAAGTCAAAGTCAGAAGTGTTTTACCACTTCAAGAGGTTAAAAAACCTAGTGGAGAAGGAATTAGGGAAGTATATAAAGATTCTTAGATTGGATGGAGGGGGAGAGTATTTTTCAAATGAATTTTCAGATTTCTACATGACCATGGCATCAAAAGGCAATTCACTTGCAAGTATACACCTTAACAAAATGGGGTGGCAAAGAGGAAGAATAGATACATAGCATAAGTGGCTAGAGCTTTGTTAAATGGAATGAATGTTCCTAACTCTTATTGGGCTGATGCAATAAATACAGCCATATACATTATGAATAGGTGTCCAACCTCAGGAGTACATGGAGTTACACCTTATGAAGCTTGGTGTGGTAAGAAACCCAACCTTTCAGATCTCAAAGTATTTGGTTGTGTGTGTTATGTTCACATAACTCAAGAATTGAGACATAAGTTAGACCCGAAGGCAGATAGGTGTATATTTCTTGGATATTCTTCAGAGCAAAAGGGTTTTAGATGCTATAATGCCACCAAAGATTTTAAGGTTTCTAGGGATGTAATATTTGATAAGTTTCTTCCTTGGTATGGTAGCAAAGATGTGTTACAGGTTGATGATATGAAGCTGAGAAGAAGTTCAAAGAGAAAGAACAAAGCATGGAGATGACTGGTCCAACCACTTCAAACACACCATCAGAGGAGAGTACTAAATCAACTTGGCATGGAAGGACAAGGAATGAAGCTCATCCAAGTGAAGAAAGTAGCAAAGGAAAGGAAAAGGCAAATGACGAAGACCATTGATGGGTACACATGGAATCCACAAGTGATGAAGATATGGAAATATTAGAAACTCCAAGATTTAAAGCATCTAAACCAAGGAGGAGGAGATTCCTACCACCTAATGGTGAGGTAAGGTCATCAACTAGGGTTAAATACCATGTGAAGAACCTCAATTTTTTGAAGAAGCAAATAAGCATAGGGAATGGATTGAAGCCATGGAGGGGGAAGTCAAGGCACTTGAAGAAAATAATACTTGTTCATTGGTACCAAGAACAAAGGACATGAAAGTCATTGGCAACAAATGGGTGTACAAGGTAAAGGAGCATGCAGATGGGAGCATCTCTAGGTATAAAGCAAGACTGGTTGCCAAAGGTTTTGCTCAAACCTATGACATAGACTTTGAGGAAACATTCAATTCAGTAGTGAAGATGTCCACCATCAGAAGTTTGATTGCAATTTCAGCCTCAAACGGTTGGAAGATGTACTAGTTGGATGTGAAGAATGCTTTCCTAAATGGAGAGCTTGAAGAGGTAGTCTTCATGGAGCAGCCCCAAGGCTTTGAAGATGAGAGGTCTCCACATCATGTATGTAGGCTAAAGAAGGCTCTTTATGGACTCAAGCAAGCCCCAAGAGCTTGGAACCAAAGACTTGTGGACTACTTGGTAAAATGTGGATACAATCAGAGTCATGCACACCCATCACTCTTTGTGAAGAAGGAAGGTAGCAAAATTATTTTCATTTGTATATATGTTGATGATTCAATCATTACAGGGGATGATGAAGCCAACATCAAGGACATAAAGGGGAAGCTTGAATGTGAGTTTAAAATCTTAGATTTAGGGATTTTAAGGTACTTCCTTGGGATTGAAGTACTATATAAAAAGGAAGGTATATACTTGATGCAAAGGAAATG
>CM035427.1:144468788-144473788 GCA_020310875.1 Ceratopteris richardii | reverse complement strand
GAGAGTTGCAACACTGCCTGCGCACACACATAGATATGCCTACTAAATGAAAACAAACAAGCAAGCAAGGGGGTTGCTTAAGCAAGGGGCTTGCTTATCACAACTCCAGCACTTAGTGCTCACTTTACATGAGCTAAAACTCCAAGAAGATGGCCCAAAAGAAGTCGGGATACATGCTCCTTTTATAGTGAGAGGTGTGCCCCTAAAATCTAGGAACTACCTTTCCAAATCAGCCTCCTAACTTGGAGGAATTAGTTGAGATGACTTGGGGAGTGGTTGAGTGACTTTTCTTGATGGAATCTCGTGGCTTTTGGCTTCCTTTGATTGCTCCACATGTCCATAAAAGATTCCCCACGAATTTTTTAGCTTGAAGCTTGACTTTTAACACTCCCCCTCAAGCTTCAATTCTTCATCCTCATCCAAGCTCCTTCATGTTGATGCATTGCTTGAATTTTGAAATCTTCATCCCATCCAAAGCCTTTGTAAACATGTTCGCAACTTGGTCCTTAGTACCAATATGATGTACTGAAACTTCCTTGGATATCACCTTTTCCCTTATGAAGTGATAGTGCACTTCAATATGCTTGGTTCTAGCATGATAGACAGGGTTCGATGCTAGATGAATGCTACTCATGTTGTCACAAAAAATTGGATATGTGTCAACCTGCAAATTAAGCTCCATAAATAACTTCTTAATCCACATTAGCTCACATGTGACTTGAGCCAAAGCTCTATACTCAACCTCGGTGGAAGATAATGCCACCGTGGGTTGCTTCTTTGAAATCCATGAGATGATCTTGCTACCTAGCATGACTAGGTAACCACTTGTACTCCTTCTATCTTCCTTCGAACCGGCCCAATCGGCATCGGAATAAGCTTTGACCTTCATATCATCATCAAATGAGTAGAACAATCCTTCATTTATAGTGGCTTTGAGATATCGCAACATTCTTCTTGCAGCTTGCAAGTGTGTAGTCCTTGGACTATGCATAAATTGTGATAACACTCCAACTCCATATGCTATGTCAGGCCTGGTTATTGTGGCATAATTGAAAGAGCCTACAATAGATCGATACAAAGTTACATCCTCTAATGGCTCTCCATCAATGGAGCTTAGCTTTACATTAACTTCCATGGGATTTGAAATAGGCTTGCAATGTAGCATCCCAAACCTCTCAAGTAGGTCTAGAATATACTTCCTTTGTATGAGCATAATACCTTCTTCTTTGTATACAACTTCAATGCCAAGAAAATACCTAAGATCTCCAAGATCAGAGATCCTAAACTCCTTTCCAAGCTTTGCCTTGATCTCCTCAATGCCCTTTGTATCATTACCTGTAATGATAAGATCATCTACATACACACACATGTAGACCACAAGTTCTCCTCTTTGTTTGATGAAGAGAGATGGATCCGCCTTGCATTGATTGTAACCACATTTGATCAAATAGTCCACCAATCTTTGGTTCCAAGCCCTTGGAGCTTGCTTTAGGCCATAAAGTGCCTTCTTCAACCTACAAACATGATGTGGAAACTCTTTATGAACAAAACCTAGTGGTTGCTCCATGTATACCTCTTCTTCCAAGTCTCCATTGAGAAAGGCATTCTTGATATCCAATTGGAAGAGCTTCCATCCTTTGCTAGCAGCCATTGCAATGAGTGTCCTAATGGTGCTCATCTTTGCCACGGGGCTGAATGTCTCTTCAAAGTCCACTCCATAGGTTTGTGCAAAACCCTTGGCCACCAATCTTGCTTTGAACCTAGAAATAGATCCATCTGAATTCCTCTTTACTTTATACACCCACTTATTACCTATTACCTTCATGTTCTCCTTCTTGGGCACTAGAGTCCATGTTTGATTTTCCTCAAGTGCGTCGATCTCTTCTTGCATTGCCTCTTTCCATTCGGTGTACCTGCTTGCATCTTCATAGCAATCGGGCTCATGATCTTCTACTACTTTGTTCATATATGCATAATGTGTTGCCATGTATGAATCATAAGTAAACCTTTGAGTTGGATACTTAACTCTAGAAGACTTCCTTTCTTCACCTTTTGGAGGAATAAACCTCCTTTGCCTTGGGAACTTGATCTCTTTCTTTGACGTGGCTTCTTTCTCCATCATGTGTCCTTCATCATCTTCAACTTCATTACCTTCTTCATCCAACTCCACCAATGTTGCTTTGCCTTTGTTGATTGATTGTGCTTCATAGCTTGATGAAGATCTCCCCCTCCATGGTGAGTTCATGCTTGAACTATCTTCATTGATGGAACACCTTGGGCCGCTTAGCTCTAGGTCGATTTGTTCTTCATCATGTCCATGCTTTTCTTCTTCATAGTCCTGCATACAATCATACTTCTTATACCAAGGGAGTAGCTCATCAAATGCTACATCCCTTGATATCCTCAAGTCCTTTGTATTTGGGTTGAAGCACCTGTAACCTTTATGATTATTTGAATATCCTAGAAACACACACTTTTCTGCCTTTGGTTGTAGCTTGTGCCTCAATTCACTTGGCACATGTACATAACAAGTACATCCAAATATCTTCAAGTGGGAAAGATCAGGTTTCTTACCATAATAGGCTTGATATGGTGTCAAGCCATGGATCCCTGAGGTAGGAGCCCTATTCATTAGATACACGGCGGTATTTGCTGCATCACTCCAAAACATGTTAGGTACATTCATCTCATTAAGCATTGCTCTAGCGATCTCGGCAATGTATCTATTCTTTCTCTCTGCTACTCCATTTTGTTGGGGTGTGTACCTGCATGTTACTTGCCTCTTGATGCCTTGATCCATTAAAAAATCAGAAAACTCATTTGAGAAATATTCTCCCCCTCCATCGGACCTTAGCTTCTTGATATATGTACCTGTTTCCTTCTCTACCATTGCCTTGAATGCTTTGAAACATGTAAACACATCTGATTTGTTTTTGATGAAATAAACCCAAACCATCCTTGTGCAATCATCTATAAAAGTGACAAAGTACTTGTTACCTCCAATGGATTGCTCTTTCGTTGGCCCCCACACATCTGTATGTATCAACTCCAATGGATGTTGGCTTATGTAGCCACTCTTCTTGAATGGAAGTCTCGCTTGCTTCCCTAGTTGACAAGATTCACATAAATGCTTCATACCTTGTCCTTGGAAGTTGGGAAGACCTTCAACCAGCCTCTTGAATTGCATTTCCTTCATTCTTTGTATGTTGATGTGACCTATCCTCTTGTGCCACAAGTCCAACTCCGAAATCCTCTTGTTTCCATATGTGAAGTAGACATGTTGAGTAGAATGAGAATTTACCTCCAAAGTGAAGAGTCTCCCTTGCTTCTTTCCTCTTGCTATGACCTTGTAACCTTGCTTAGGGTTCTCCACAAAGCATCCACCTTTGTTGAACCTTACTTGATAGCCTCTTTCAACCATTTGCCCAACGGACACCAAGTTCTTTGTGATGGTAGGTACATGCAAGACATCCTTGAGACATCTTCCTTCCTCCTTGTCATCCAAAGCTACATCTCCAACATGGGAGATCTCATGGGCTGTATCATCACCTGTTTCTACATGTCCTTTACCTTTGGGAACATGTAGATTAGTAAACCAAGAAGCATTGCAACTCATATGGTTGCTACATCCACTATCAATATACCAAGTGTTATCTACTTTGCTTGAATTCCCATTCATGTGCATCATCAAGAGATTGTCATTTTCTGAACTTGTAGAAGCATAATTACCTTGGCCTTTGTATGAAGAACCTTGATTATAGTTCCTCTGGTTTCCTCCTTGGTAGCAATCTCTAGCATAGTGGCCAAACTTGCCACATATGTAACATCCTTCGCCATCTTGATTCCTGTTTTGTTGATGTCGTCCTCCTCTTCCTCTTGATCTTCCTCTCCCTCTTTGTGATGAGGTGCCTTGGTCATGTCCTTGATTTCTTGAGTGGCCTTGCCTTCCTCCAAACCTTCCTTTGCCCCTTCCTTGTCCTTGTCTTCCTTTGCCCCTTTGATTACCTGCATAGAAAACTTGTGCATCTTTGCTTTTAGTTGAACTTCCACCTATGTTCATTTCTTCGGTGACCATGAGAGCAACCAATTGCTCAAAATCGGGAAGATTATCCCTTACATAAACTGAAGTGGTAAAGGGTTTCCACTTCTCATCATCTCTCAAACCATTGAGAGTATAAGCCACAAGATCGTCATCGTCTACGTGGCTTCCAATGGATCCCAATGCATCTGATAACTCCTTGACCTTAAGTATGTAGTCATTTATGCTACTCCCTGAGCTCTTCCTAAGGTTGTTGAGCTCATTCTTGAGTTGGATCTTCCTTGCTTTGGTGCTTGTTGAATAAAGCCTTTCAAGTGTCTCCCATACCTTCATGCTTGAATCCAGGTCTTGGATATGGCCGATCATGCTATTGCTAATGTGTTGGGAAAGAATAAAGATAACCCTCTTGTCTCTTTCATTCCATTCCCTAAAGGCCCTTCTCTGGTCATTGGTTGGATTCTCATCCAACCTAGGTCTTGGTTCACTTCCACTAATCAACCCCCAAAGGCCCTTGCCCATAAGATAGTTGGAGACCCTAAATCTCCATGGTTGATAGTTACCTTTGTCTAGCTTTTCAATTTGAGTGTTGAAGTCTCCCATATCTAGTCTTTGATACTTGACCTAGCCCTTGGCTAATGCTCCAATGTGTGTAAAATGAAAATGAGGCTCTGAGGTTACCTCAATCCAAAGCTTTCCTTAGATGGACACCTTGTGCTCTTGCAAATTTGAGTGGAATAGCTCCCCCTTGATGTGAGCTACCTCCAAGAAGCTTTTGTTGATGCAACTCTTCAACCACCAACTCCAAGAGGTCTTCTTGCTTGTATGTGATACCTCCAAGATGCCCAAATGCTCTGATACCACTGATGGGGGAAGTATCTCAACCCCTAAGCAACGATGAAGCGCGAATGACCTCTACAGGTATCCTTCTTTGACCTTTGCACACCAAAAATGCTCTTACTCA
>CM035427.1:144456288-144463788 GCA_020310875.1 Ceratopteris richardii | reverse complement strand
TTTAGCTTCCAAATGATACCAAGAGATCATATATGTACTTTGCAAATGATGTGTGTAGTGATCAAATCAAAACAGACTACTTGATACTTCACAAATCCAAGAAAACTTGCTATTTTGGTATTGACACCTGCTTAGAGTTATACTCAGTATGACCAGTACACTTACAATTGGCAAAATTCCTTCTAGAGGTATTCTATTAGCTTAGTAATCTACCATTTGCAAGTGGAATCATTCAAAATGATAAACTATACAGGGAGAAATCACTTTAGCAAAATTATAGACACTCCCGACTTTTTAGGAAGTATGCAGACAAATACCAGTGAGCACTTCGACCGCGATATCTCGAAATTGGCGGAACCAAGTTGCTTCAAATTTTTTATGCTTGTAGTATGCTTTAAGCTGGATCTACCAAGCTTTGAATCACTTGATTTGGTGGAGTAGACACTGAGATATGGCTTGTTGAAGTTGACAGACTGACACTCAAAAAACACAGAGTTGATGAATGTGAATGTATCTATTGATTAACATAATTGTACAATCTCATTAGCATGATAACCATAGCTAGATGAGGTAATGAGGTATGAGCTACAGTGTAGCACTCATACACACTCAGATACAAATGAAAAATGCCTCGGGAAATGAGCTAGAGTGAGCTAAGCTACCCACGACTTTTGTCTTATATCTTTTATAGAGTTGAGTTGAAACTTCAAGTTTGAATTCAAATTCAAACTCCTAGAATCTTTCACCTAAAAGGTAATGAGATATTCTCTCAATCATCCAACAACTTTTTCCACGATTCTAATCAAGTAGGTGTGTACATAAAAATGCCAAGTCATTTAGACTTTTACAAGGAGTAAAAATGGTAAGAACTTATAAGCATAAGTTCCTATGATCCTTTCTTCAAGTGATATCTTCATGGAGTAATCCAAGCCAAATTGTGAAGGCTTGAATTGCACCAACAGCTCCCCCTCAAGCCAAACACTTTGGCTTAAGTCTTCATCTTCAATCTTCAATCACATCCTGCAATCCAATCATGGATTTGAACCTGCATAATTTGTTTCCATCCAAAGCTTTAGTGAGTAAATCTGCACATTGCATATTAGTAGACACATAGGTCAACTGAATGTCTTTGCTTAGTAACTTCTCTCTCACATAGTGGTAATGAACCTCTATGTGTTTTGTCCTAGCATGATATATTGGATTAGCTGCAAGGTGAAGAGAGCTTGTGTTGTCTCGAAAGATAAGTGGGGGCCTAGTATGTAGGCCTAGCTCTGTATACAAAAGCTTTAACCAAATAGCTTCTTGAGTGGCATTGGCTAGCCCTCTATACTCTGCTTCAGTGGATGACAATGCCACTGTTGGTTGTTTCTTGGCTGACCAAGAAATAGGTTTATCACCTGCAAAAGATAAGTATCCTGATGTGCTCCTCCTATCATCCTTGGATCCTGCCCAATCTGCATCTGAATACACTTTAATGTCAATATCTGATGTATAAGGAAAGTACAATCCATGATTCTGAGTTCCCTTTAGATACTTCAAGATCTTCTTTGCAGCCTCAAGGTGAGGTACCCTTGGTTTGTGCATGAATTGACTTAGCACACTAACTCCATATGCTATGTCAATTCTGGTCAAGGTAGCATAATTCAAACTACCTACCATACTTTGATATCCTGTAATGTCTTGGACTTCATCCCCTTCATGAGCACTTAGCTTTAGGTTGACTTCCATTGGAGTACTAGATACTTTAGCATCCTGCAAGCCAAATTTCTTTAACATGTCCTGCACATACTTCTTCTGAGTGATATATATACCTGAATTAGTATAAACCAATTCAAGTCCTAGAAAGTATTTCAATAATCCAAGATCATTGATCTTGAACTCCTTCATCATCTGATTTTTTATGCTTCTGATTCCTTGGACATCATTACCTGTAATGATGATGTCATCAACATAAACACAGAGATAGATTACCTCTGAATTGCTCCTTTTAATAAACAATGATGTATCTGCCTTGCTCATAGTGAACCCTTGGTCTTGGAGGTATGTTGTTAGTCTATAATTCCATGCTCTAGGTGCCTGCTTCAATCCATATAAAGCCTCCTTCAATTTACAAACATAATTTACCTTCTTGGGATCTTCATAGCGAGGTGGTTGTGACATGTAGACTTCTTCAGATATCCATCCATTCAAGAAAGCATTCTTGACATCTAATTGGTACATGTTCCAATTCTTGGATGCAGCTACGCTCACCAATACTCTGATTGTTGGCATCTTAGCCACAGGAGAAAATGTCTCCTCATAATCAATGCCTTGGGTTTGTGCAAAACCCTTGGCTACCAACCTAGCTTTGTACCTGTTGATTGTACCATCAGAGTTCCTCTTCAGTTTGTAGATCCATCTGGATCCCATCACCTTCATAGAATCCTTCTTGGGTACCAAGTCCCATGTGTCACTCTCCTTGAGAGCTTCTATTTCTTCATCCATAACTCCTTTCCATTCTGGTTTGGTGATTGCCTCTTCATATGAACCTGGTTCTTCACTCAACAAGTCCTTTGCAAGATAAATTGAATGCTTAGTGACAAGAGATGTATCATACCCATATCTGATAGGCTTCTTACTTTCTCTCTGAGACCTCCTCATTGCTTGAGTTGAAGATTCTGGTATATCCTCAAGTTTCTTCATCTTTAATATGCCTTTGGACTTCCATGCCTTGAATTCTTCAAGATTGATTGTGTCATCATCTTCTGAACTTGAGTCTTCCTTCTGGATTGGTTCCTCCTTTGAGAGTTTTGGAAACTCCTCTTCCGAATCATAGGGTAGACTAACCTACCTGCATTCATTCTCATACCATGAGTCATTCTCATCAAAGATGACATCTCTGCTTACCTTGAACCCTTTATTGGTTGGGTTGTAGAATCTGTACCCTTTTTTATTTAAGTCATAACCAATGAAAATACATTTTTCTGCTTTAGGGTCTAGTTTTCCCCTTACCTGTGAGGGAATATGCACATATGCTACACAACCAAAAATTTTGCAATGATCCAATGATGGTCTCTTACCATGCCAAGCTTCATAAGGTGTCATTCCATCAAGTGATTTTGATGGCAACCTGTTAATGAGATAGGTGGTAGTAGATACACTCTCTGCCCAAAGATAATTTGGCAACTTCTTTTCATTAAGCATGGACCTGGCTGTTTCAACAATAAGCCTATTCCTTCTTTCAGCTACCCCATTTTGTTCAGGTGAGTACCTTGTGGTTATCTCCCTTTTGATGCCTCTTTCCTGCAAGAAGTCCTCAAAATCATTTGAGAAGTATTCACCTCCTCCATCTGACCTTAGCTTCTTCAAGTTCCTTCCTGTTTGATTTTCAACTAGTGCAAGGTATCTTTTGAAACAATTAAACACTTCATCCTTGTGCTTCATAAAGTATAACACAGTCCATCTGCTAAAATCATCAATGAAAGACACATAGTACCTTGATCCTGAAATGGAGGGATCCTTGCTAGGTCCCCAAACATCTGTGTGCACCAAGTCTAGGTAGTCTTCATGCATAAAACCTTTCCTTGTATAAGGTAACCTGTGAGACTTATCAAATTGACAAGCACCACACTTGTAAATCATGTGTTGCTTGGATACATTAGGTATCCCAAGCACACATTGATCTCTGCTCATTTGCTTCAAGGTCCTTTCACCTATGTGCCCTAGTCTCTTGTGCCACATTTCAAGTTCTGAAAGTGTCTGGTCCTTGTAGCTATACAAAGCAATATTCTTTGTGTCTTCTAATTCAAAAGTAAATAATCTACCTAATTTTTCTCCCTTGGCTATCCTTTTGAATCCATGTCTTGGGTCCTCCACATATGCTCCATGTTGAGTGAATCTGACCTGCAAATCTTTCTCCACAATCTGACCAACACTCATTAAGTTTTTGGTAATAGTTGGTACATAAAGATCAGAGAGTAGTGCCACATTGCCAGCTACATGATTAGAACACCCTGAATCAATATAAAACAGATGATCCTCATTGATACCTGACTTGGAAGTCATATTCATGATCAATAGGGAGTCATCTTGCTCCTCTGTGTAGTTGTTGTAGTCTTTCCTATTTCTGAATCCTCCTTGGTAGTTACCATTGTGGTTGTTGTTGTAATTGTTGTTGTAGTTATTGTTGTAGCCATTGTAGCCTTGGTGTTGGTTGAACCTTCCTCTGCCTTGAGAGTATCCACCTCTTTGATAGCCTCTTCCTCTCTGATTTTTGTAGTTTCTGTAGCACTCATCTGTGGTGTGGTTAGACAATCCACAAATATTGCATGGTGATGAATTGTAGGGTCTCCCCCTACCTTGCTTACCTCCTCTGCCCCTGCCTCTTGAAGATCTACCTCTCCCTGCATAGTTGGCTTGGGAGGTAGAACCTTCATCCTCTTGCTTTTTACCTTTACCTTTGTCTTTAATCTTTTTATCAGTATATAGGGCAGAAGGAGTGTTACCTTTAGATGTATGTCCAACCTTTGTGAACTTTGCTTCATGTGTGAATAGTTGGCCCATCAGAGTTGTGAGATCTGGGGTATGCATATCCATGTAGAGATCCATTGCAGTGGTGAAACTTTCCCACTTATCATCTGCCTTTAGTCCATTGGTTACTTGCCTTACTATTTGTTCCTCTTCAATCTCCTCTCCTATGCTTGCTAATTGGTCTGCCACATCCTTGATCTTGGTCACAAATTCTGAGACTGATTGCTTTGGTTGCTTCCTAAGGGTTGTGAATTCAATCCACAATTGATTCTTCATGGCCCTTGTATTAGATGAAAAATATGATGACAAGGTTTCCCAAGTTTCTTGGGAAGTCTTACAATTCCTGATGTGAGGTAAAAGGAAATCAGATATAGAGTTAAGAAGATAAGACCTTGCCAATGCATCTTTTGCACACCATGTATTAAGCCTTTCTTGTTCTTCCTTGGTGGGTAGACCCCTTGCTTTGAATGAGGGCAATTCCTCATCTCCTGAGATGAATCCAAATAGACTTCTTCCTTGTAGATAGGTCTTCATCATCAGAGACCAAGCTTGATAACTGTTCCTATCCAATTTGTCAATGAATGAAGGAAAACCATCTCCCATGTTACCTTGTTTGCTCTCATACCACTGTTGGGAAAGATGGATGGATCCTCCATAAGATTGAGTAGATGCTGCTAATCCTGCTTTGCACCAGCCCTCAGTGACTCCAAATATGATTAGTAGACACCCTTAGCTTCCAAATGATACCAAGAGATCATATACGTACTTTGCAAATGATGTGTGTAGTGATCAAATCAAAACAGACTACTTGATACTTCACAAATCCAAGAAAACTTGCTATTTTGGTATTGACACCTGCTCAGAGTTATACTCAGTATGACCAGTACACTTACAATTGGCAAAATTCTTTCTAGAGGTATTCTATTAGCTTAGTAAGCTACCATTTGCAAGTGGAATCATTCAAAATGATAAACTATACAGGGAGAAATCACTTTAGCAAAATTATAGAAACTCCCGACTTTTTAGGAAGTATGCAGACAAATACCAGTGAGCACTTCGACCGTGATATCTCGAAATTGGCGGAACCAAGTTGCTTCAAATTTTGTATGCTTGTAGTATGCTTTAAGCTGGATCTACCAAGCTTTGAATCACTTGATTTGGTGGAGTAGACACTGAGATATGCCTTGTTGAAGTTGACAGACTTGGAGTAGTACACTCAGAAAACACAGAGTTGATGAATGTGAATGTATCTATTGATTAACATAATTGTACAATCTCATTAGCATGATAACCATAGCTAGATGAGGTAATGAGGTATGAGCTACAGTGTAGCACTCATACACACTCAGATACAAATGAAAAATGCCTCGGGAAATGAGCTAGAGTGAGCTAAGCTACCCGCGACTTTTGTCTTGCATCTTTTATAGAGTTGAGTTGAAACTTCAAGTTTGAATTCAAATTCAAACTCCTAGAATCTTTCACCTAAAAGGTAATGAGATATTCTCTCAATCATCCAACAACTTTTTCCACGATTCTAATCAAGTAGGTGTGTACATAAAAATGCCAAGTCATTTAGACTTTTACAAGGAGTAAAAATGGTAAGAACTTATAAGCATAAGTTCCTATGATCCTTTCTTCAAGTGATATCTTCATGGAGTAATCCAAGCCAAATTGTGAAGGCTTGAATTGCACCAACAACACATACATGTGCACATACACGTACACATACATGTGCACATACACGTACACATACATGTGCACATACACGTACACATACATGTGCACATACACGTACACATACATGTGCACATACACGTACACATACATGTGCACATACACGTACACATACACGTACACATACATGTGCACATACACGTACACATACATGTGCACATACACGTACACATACATGTGCACATACACGTACACATACATGTGCACATACACATACACATACACATACACATACACATACGCATACACATACGCATACACATACCCATATACATAGACATAGACATATACGCATACACATGAAGCACATGACGATTTGGAAAGGGAACGGGATGAGCTACGTTGCCAGCTCAGGGAACAGGAGGCACAACCCAAAGTCATAGAAACGACCTCGACTTCAGTGGAAGTAAAGGCATTAACAGTGCAGGTGGCGGAATTGCAGAAGAAGTTACTGGAATATGAAAGACAGCCCTCTCTAGTTGTAGTTCCAGAGCCAGATGAATTGGTACCCATTGAGGTGGACGAAACGTATGAGGAACCATATGTTCCTATGCCGATGCAAGGTGGTCAGCAAACCTCAGAAGGAATGGACACCTTGGAAGTCGAAGTACCCGAATGGCTCCAGACACTAGAAAAAACAACGACAACCCATGAAGATCGAGTGGCAATCCAAATCCAATCAATGGCCAAATTAGAAGACACCATCATAAAGTCAGAATATTTCTGCAGTATGTCTCATCATAGATGGATCGGCACCAACGACGATCAGTATGTGCCATACTGTGTACTCCTGGCAGATTACAACGCGGAGATCCAACGCCGATGTGGCAAACCTCCAACTTTCGCCACAGAATTTGGGCCCGATGATATCCCAGAGAGTGCTAAAAAAGGATCCATTCATCAACCCACCTGGAGGATCCATCTTCTCAAGACCTACCCAGAGATGGTTCGTACTTGGACTAACATGCCACTCTTTATTAAATACAATCCCTGTTATGTTCCAGTCTTCCGCAGACGCACCTGGCCCGAGTTTACCATTGCTGTCAAAAACATCAAAGGCTGTGCAAAGTGGTTAAATTATGTTTATCTAGCACCTCCACAAGGACCTCCCACATATATGATTTCTACCATCCGTCACTAGAGCATTTGACTACAGAATACCCCCGATGTGATGGCCCAAATGTGCATGAAAATCTTTGATTTAATGCTGATCACATTCAGGACATTCAAGAATATTAAAGACCCCCACTTCTCAGG
>CM035427.1:144443788-144448788 GCA_020310875.1 Ceratopteris richardii | reverse complement strand
AAATTCATGGAAAAGTGGTTGTATATTCTACCAAGAAGTGTGAGTGATGTGGCACTTCAACTTAGCATGAGTTCCCACACTTGAGATTGCTAAAATTCTAACACTCCCCCTCAAGCTCAAGTGTTAGTCTCCATTAATCTCCTTCAAGTTGAGGTTGATTTTGAACTTCTCCAACTTGCTTGCATCCATAAACTTGGTCATGATATCTACTATCTGTTCTTTGGTGTTGATGTACTTGATGTCCACTTCTTTTGCTAGTACCTTTTCTCTGATGAAGTGATAATGGATCTCTATGTGCTTGCTTCTTGCATGGAACATAGGGTTGCTTGCTAGATGAATGCTTGACATATTATCTCCAAATAGAGTGAACTCTTTGACCTCCACATCCAAGTCTTTGAAGAGCTTCTTGAGCCACATGATCTCACATGTAGCAAGTGCTAAAGCTCTATACTCAGCCTCAGTAGATGATAATGCAACTGTAGGTTGCTTCTTCGACATCCATGAAATGACTCTTTGACCTAGCATGAAGAAATAGCTAGTTGTGCTCCTTCGATCCTCCTTTGAACCAGCCCAATGAGCATCACTAAAGCCTTGAGGTTGTAATCCATCTCCATAAGGGTAGTACAACCCTTGGTTGATAGTGTGCTTGATGTACCTAAGCACTCTCTTGGCTGCATTCATATGAACATCAGTTGGTGAATTTAGAAATTGAGAGAGAACTCCTACAACATAAGACAAGTCAGGTTTTGTGATGGTAGCATAATTAAGGCTTCCAATTATGCTTCTATATGCTGAAATATCTTCAAGAGGTTGTCCTTCACTTGCACATAGCTTAGTGTTTGGATCCACAGGTTGTGTGAGTGGCTTACATCCACTCATACCATACTTATAAAGTACATCTAGCAAGTATTTCCTTTGAGCAAGGTAAATACCATTTTCTACATAAATAAATTCAATCCCAAGAAAGTATTTAAGAACTCCAAGATATGAAATCTTGTATTCATTTCCAAGCTTGGCCTTGATCCATGTGATACCTGCATCATCACTTCCTGTTATAATCAAGTCATCCACATATATGCATACATAGACAACTAGTCCTCCCTCCTTGAGGTATAAGGAAGGATCTCCATCACTTGGCTTGTATCCACACCTGCACAAATACTCCACAAGCCTTTGATTCCATGCCCTAGGAGCTTGCTTTAAACCATACAATGCTTTTCTAAGTTTACAAACAAAATCTGAATATTTAGGGTTCTCAAACCCTAATGGTTGAGTCATGTAGACCGTCTCTTGCAAATCACCATTAAGAAAAGCATTCTTTACATCCAATTGATAGATTGTCCACCTCCTAGATGTAGCAAACCCAATGATTGCCCATCTTTGCAACCGGGCTGAATGTTTCTTCATAGTCAATCCCATAGGATTGAGCAAATTCTTTTGCCACAAGCCTTGCTTTGAACCTAGCAATTGAACCATCAGAATTTCTTTTCACTTTATAGACCCATTTGTTGCCAATTACCTTCATCCCTTGTTGTCTTGGAACAAGACTCCATGTGTTGTTGTCTTCAAGGGCTTTGTACTCTTCTTCCATAGCTTCTTGCCACTCCTTTGTGTCTTTGGCCTCTTCATAGGTAGAAGGTTCATGATCTTTGATAACCTTAGTCATGAAAGCATAATGCCTAGCAATATAACTATCATAAACAAGCCTTGAGATTGGATGTTTTACCCTTGTTGACCTCCTTTCTTCTCCTTTTGGTGGAATGAACCTTCTTTGCCTTGGTGCCTTGATTTTTTCTTTTGATGTAGCTCCCCCTTCTAACATAAGTTCTTCAAAGTCTTCAACTTCATGTCCATCTTCATCAAGCTCTACCAATCGTGCCTTTCCTTTATTCACTGATTGATGGGCTGAATCCATGCTTGAACTCCTTTGTATGCTTGGACCACTGATTTCCAAGCTATCTTGAAACCTAGCTTCATATCTTCTCTCTGCTTCTTCAATATCTTCATCCTGCAATGGAGCTTTGGAAGCATACCATGGTTTGAGTTCATCAAACACTACATCTCTAGATACCTTTAACTCCTTTGTATTAGGATTGTAGCACCTGTAACCTTTTTGCTCCATAGCATAAACAATAAACATACATCTTTCAGCCCTTGCATCCATCTTACCTCTCAACTCTTGTGGCACATGTGTGTAGCATACACAACCAAAGATTCTAATGTGTGAAAGGTCTGGTTTCCTTCCACTCCATGCCTCCTCAAGTGTCATGTCATGTACCCCTGATGTGGGACACCTATTCATCAAGTACACAACAGTAGATACAGCATCTGCCCAATATGTTAAAGGCACATTCATTTCATTTAACATACTCCTAGCAATTTCAGCAATATACCTATTCTTCCTCTCTGCCACCCCATTTTGTTGGGGAGTATACCTGTAAGTGATTTTCCTCTTTACACCTTGGTCCTGCAAGAAATCACAAAAAGCATGGGAGAAGTATTCTCCCCCTCCATCGGACCTTAGGGTTTTGATGTAGCAACCTGTCTCCTTTTCAACTTGTGCCTTGAATCTTTTGAATACATCAAACACATCTGATTTTTGCTTTATACAATACAACCATACTTTTCTTGAGTAGTCATCTATGAAGGTTACAAAGTACCTATTACCTGCAAGAGAGAGCTCTTTGGTTGCCCCCCACACATCTGTGTGCGCAAGGTCTAACACACCATGTGCTACATATCCACTCTTCTTGAAGGGCTGCCTAGTAGACTTGCCTAGTTGACAAGCTTCACACATCTCATGCAACATTTGTAATGAAAAATGTGGTAAACCTCTTACCAATTGCCTCTTCTCCATGTCTTTCAACCTTTGAATGTTGATGTGACCACACCTTTTATGCCACAAATCCAAATCTCCAATCTTCTTGTCGCCATAGGTGATGAACATTGCCTTGTTGCTTTGTTCTTTGCCAATGTCAAGAGTGAACATTCTTCCTTCCTTCTTTCCTTTGGCTATCAGCTCATAGCCATTCCTTGGGTCTTCAATAAAGCATCCTTTGTGGTTGAACTTGACTTGGTATCCCTTTTCAACCATCTGTCCAACAGAGATTAAGTTCTTTGTAATAGTAGGAACATGCAATACCTCAGATAATCCTTTTGCTTTGTGGTTGCCTTCAAGCTTCACATCTCCCATTTTTTGTATCTCATGCTCTGTGTTGTCTCCTTTCTCCACAAATCCTCTTTGCTTGGGTGCTTGAAGATTGCTGAAGTACTCCTCTTTACCTGACATGTGGTTGCTACAACCACTATCTATATACCACACCTCATCATGTGGTTGACCTTCACTTTTATGCTTCATAGCTAACAAATGCTCATTTTCTGAATTTGTTGAGGAGTTAGCATAATTACCTTGCCCTTTGTAATTGTTCCCACCTTGCTTTTGCCAACAATCCTTGGCATAGTGTCCTTGCTTCCCCACAATTGAAGCATCCATTTGAGTTGGAGTATCCTCGACTTCCATATCTTCCTCCTCTACCTCTTCCTCTTCCTCTTCCTCTTGATGATTGACCTTCATCTTGGCTTGATTGACTCCCTTGATAGCTTTGGCTGCCTTGTTGGTAGTTGCTTCTACCTCTTCCTCTTGAAGCACCTCTATTGCCTTTGCCTGCATAGAAGAGTTGGTCTTGGCTGCCCTTTGACTTGTTGCCTCCATGGTTGAGCTCCTCAGTCACCATAAGAGAAGTAAGTTGCTCAAAATCTGGTAATGAATCCCTTACATACACAGAGGTTGTGAATGCCTTCCATTTATCATCTTCTCTAAGCCCATTAAGTGTGTGGGCAACTAGGTCATCATCATCTACAACACATCCTATTGAACCAAGTGCATCCGAGATCTCTTTTACTTTGAGTATGAAGTCATTAATGCTCTGATTTGATGACTTCCTAAGGTTGTTGAGCTCATTCTTGAGATGAATTTTTCTAGCCTTTGTAGAGGTAGAGTACAACCTTTCTAAACACTCCCAAACCTTCTTAGATGTATCTAGGTCTTGGATATGACCTATCATGGAGTTACTTATGTGTTGAGAAAGAATGAAGATCACTCTCCTATCCCTTTCTTCCCATTCTCTAATGGCTCTCCTTTGATTCTCAGTAGGTGTATGTGGATCTATGTATGGCTTCACCTCAGTACCACTAACCAACCCCCAAAGACCCTTTCCCATGAGGAAGTTAGAGATTCTAAACTTCCAAGGTTGGTAATTGCTTTTTCCAAGCTTCTCAATCTGAGTATTATAGTCTCCCATTGTGTATGAGACTATATGTGGATCCTAATCCCTCCTTGGATTGTGATAGATGTGAGAAAGAATAATATGTTACCTTCCCACAAGAGTCTCCACTTGTCGTGAACTTTCGATGATGATAGAAGCTCCCCCTTGCTTCAAATCCTTCTTCAAATCTTGCTGGTCTTTGCTTCAATCCTTGGCTCTCAAGAAACTTCAAGGCCTCCTCTTGATGTCTTCAATGCTCAATGATGATCTCTGATACCACTGATGGAATATATCCACTCCTAGTTGCAGCAGAAGAATGATAGGCCCTTCCTAGCACCAAACAGTTCACTACCACAGTCCACCAAAAATTGAATTGCTCTCTCGACCTGAAGACTAAACCTATGGAATTTTGCACAGTAGAAATAGACTTTGTAAGATTTCCAACAAGCCATAGATCACTCAATTTGGAGAATGTGAGCTATGCCAAACTCCTTGCACAAGGCAGACCAAAATCTGCCCAAACTGGTGCTTGCACCTATGTGTACCTCCCAACACACATATATTTGGGAATATGCAAAGATCAGACCAGAGAACTTTCAAACTCAATATAATCAAGATTAATGAACACTTGATACTAAGATTACATCCAAAAGAAAGCTTACAATCATAGAAACAAAATGAGCTATCTTGCAAATGAATCGGACTACTACACAAAGAGATATGGGTGATCAAAGA
>CM035427.1:144376288-144433788 GCA_020310875.1 Ceratopteris richardii | reverse complement strand
CTGACAGCCACGACATACCTGTCAATCGCGGCTGACACGTCGATTGCGACTGACACATCAATCGTGATTGACAGACTACTCGATCGCGATTGACGGGCTATTTCCGCCATTTTTTAGGGCAAAGATAGTTGATCTATTTTGGGGTATTATTTGGGAAACACTAGAAATTTGTTAGAGCATTGTGAGGCCGCTACACAAAGTATTTCGAGAATTTTCGTTTGCCTGTAAGCCTGTTTTAACCCTAGAACCTTGAATAGTCATAACTTTCTCATACGAAATCCGTTTGCAGTGATTTTTGTTCCATTGGCTATGGTAAAATTAATATCAGGATTATTAGATATAGTATTTTGAAGTGACCATACCCAGGGGGAAGAAAAAAAAATTGAGGGATTGTTTTGCATAAAGCCAAAGAACAATTGATCTCTGAATTGCATGAATGAAGATGATTGGTTGTGTCAATTGAATTCAAATCTTGAGCTAACGTTGGGGCTTTTACAGGTCCTTTGAGAGCATCGAAGAGTACTCAGAGCAAGAGTAAGTGCAAGCTTGGGAATACGCTTCCTTGGCACACAGGGGCAACCAAGGAGAGAAACTAAAGGTTGGAAATTCTCAACACCCTCTGTCAATCCCTAGCTTAGGCTAAGTACGGATAGAGGTTTTGATCAATTATGGGTTAAGCACGATCAAGTCCAAGAACTCTAATCACTCAAGTGCAAGTACAAAGAAATTCCATTTGCGAAACAACCTAAGGGAAAAGAATTTAACTAAAACGACCAACCTCAAGTACGAGAAAACTTAAGTGTTCCTTGTAACGATGATTGATTGGACAAGAAGTGACATCCTAAGCAAAATTAAAAAGAACAAGTGACTAATACAAAAGAACTCAGCAACGAAATTGTACTAGGGAAATTTGGGAGTATTCAATTGGGCATATGAACCTTAGATCAGGACGACACCTAGGAAGAGATAGACAGAGTCTTAGGTCTTCAGAGGCTAGTGCCAATCATACTGTGAGGTCTTGGGCCCAGCAGTTGAGCCATTTTTCACACTACCCTAGCTCTGAGACTAGTGAATCAGAGATGTCTCAAGGTATGGAGAGACCCACGGGAAGTTCAAGTGTTCCATACTTACAAAGGGTTGAAGGTCCTTACAAGACACAACTCGAATACCTTAGGACCAACCGATTAGGTGCTTGCATCTATGAGCACGGCCTAGGAAGATCTGTGGTCCAAATTAAAACCCCTGACCAACCCATTGGAATTGAACATCCAGCTGTCAAGTTTGAAAATGGTGCATACCTGGACAAAAAAGGGACCATATATGTAGTCACCAGTCACCCAGATAGGACAAACAAATTAAGGAATGTGATCCCAAAGACGGACTTAGGCGACCTAGAGCAAGGGCACATAGGTGGAGAGCCTAAAACCCCTCGAGGCAAATCAGTGCTTACTAGAATTATCACGCCAGAGTGGATTCCACAGGACAATAAGAGCATAGATCTGCTTCTAAATCGAGAGACTGATGAAGCCTTCTGGAGGTATAAGCCGGGTCAGCCGAATGAGGTAGGAATGATCATGATCTATGAGTTCAAAGATCTTGATAGCCCAGACAAAGTGACCTACCTTCACAATACCTCAGAAAGGACCTTTGTGGTCACCGAGCATGGCAGGCATGCCTACACTTGGAAGGGTGAAATTGTTTTCCCCCAACCAAGATCTAATGTCTCTTTTGGCCACCCAGGAGCGGGAACATCCCAAGCTCATGGAGCTCAAAGGTATAGAAGTAGAGACATGCGAAAGGTAAGCTTTGCCAATCCCTTGGGAAGAGAAAGGATGAGAGCAAAAATAGAACCTAAGAGACTTAAAGCTCCAAGAAATCCAAGAAATGTAGATGAATTCCCTCTGCCAAGACCTAGAGACCACACGAGGACTTTGAGACCTACACAACTAGTTAAATCCATGAAGAACTACTTCGATGGCACAGGAGACCCATATGATCATGTGGCCGAGTTTAGGCAAGTCTTGAGAGCTGAACAAGTTGAGGACCTATTCACGCAGTACAATGCCTTTGGTCTAACCCTTAGGAACATCGTCCTTACATGGTTTCAACCACTAAATGAGAGACACTTCAGGAACATAGACCAACTTCTAGAGGCTTTCATTATTGAATTCTCTAAGAGTGGCATAAGGCATAACACTTCCTCACTTATTCATAGCTTCAAGAAGACCCCCCAAGAGATGGTTAGACTTGCAAGAAGAAGGTTTAGGCAATGCTTAGAGAGGTGCCCTATTCCTGAGTTACCTACACCAGCCAAACAAGTGGCTTTATTCCTAGATGGACTGCTGAGTACAAAGTTGAGATCATATGTGTACTTGAAAGACCCTAGGACCATAAAAGAGTGTGTACGCATGTGCATCGACATGGAGGATAACCTAGGGGAGAAATTAGAACTTTCAAAAATCTACAAAGATTCAGATAGTTCTACTAGCCTCTCTTCCTCGCAATCCACATCTATTGAGGAACTCGCTGAGAAGGTAGCTCAAAAGCTAGGTGTCTCTAGCAAACAAATCCCAAGATTTTCCCCAGTTAAGCGGTGCTATACTTGTGGTGCCCACCATATGGCAAACGTATGTCCCATCATGGCTCAACCCCAAGTGAATCCGAGTATCCAATACTGCACCATAGAAAGGAGATACACTAATCACACAACATAAGATTGCCCATACAATAAGCAAGCGGTTAGGCAAACCTACCCTCAGCCCTATCCACAACAGGGAAGATATTAGAACCAGTATCCACCACAACAGTATGCTAGGCCTCAACAAACCTACCAACCACAATATCAGGCCCAACAGAGACCTCAACCAGTGCTAGCCCAACAACCTCCTGCTCCAACCAATGTGATTCCTGTAAAGTATGCAGCTGCTGAAGAAAATTTGAATAGAGCTATAGTCCTAGTAACTCCATTACTTTCCGAAAGTGACCCCAGTGACCATAGCTTTGATTCTACACATATTGATAGCCCACAGGCTTACTACATGCAGTCTCCTGAACATGGTGAATCTTACTATAGTGAAGAACCAAGTGAAACGAGTTGGGATCGAGAGTATGCAAATATCATGTACACAAATCCCAACCCTAGACCTCAACCTAGGCAAGTAAGACCCCCATTCCCTAGAGGACCATGCTACAGATGTCAGGGAGATCATCTCATTCGTGATTGCCCAATGCCTACCCCTACACAACCCCAATCAGTGACAATTCAAGGATTTTGTCAAGATTGCGGAACAGAGCATCTCTTACGAGATTGCCCAAAGAATCCCAATAATATGCCAAAAATCACTCCTATCAATGTTATTGGGTTAGTAGTAGATTGAACAGGAAGTGGAACTTCCACTGCACCTGTGCAAGTGGTCACCAGAGCTCAGGCTTTGCAGCAGAACCAAGGTTTAAGTCAATAAAAGAGCGCTGAGGTTAGTGAAACTGAGAGCATAGCCAAGAAACGGATGAGAGCCTGGAAAGATAGCCGAGAGAGAATGAAAAGACAATGGTCTAAGAAGATGAGCGAATTAGAAGAAAGCATAAGAAAAACAAAAGCCAAAATTGTTGAGCGCACCTCTCAAACAAACTCTCACATACCACCACCATCCCCATCCCTATCACCATCTAATCCACCATCTTTCAACCCACCTCATACAATTCCACCACCCCCTAGAGTAGGATTAGTATTAGCTGACCCCACTCTTGAGGACATAGACATGATGCTTAAAGCATATGAGGCCAGAATCCGAGAAGGGCCAAATGTGAAGGATCATGACAAGTGCTACCCTAGAGCTGACCTAGAGATAGAAAGAACTAAGCTTTGCACGAAAATGGTAGCATTGGCTCAGACCATGTTTGAAGTCAGTCGCCTCTTCAACTACTCTTGCTCAGCTAAGGCACAATTGCACTTGGATGGACTGTTGAGAAGTTAGAGAGCATAATTGCAAGATCTGCTAAGGAAGAAAACTCTCAAGGAAGAGATGATGCAAGTAAAAGAATAAGCATTCCCCCACAGGAAGCGTATGTGCCTAATTCCACTGAACCAGACACCTCTTCTTCTATGAATAGATATTCACCAGAGTTCTTGCGAGAGATTCAAGAAGAGAAATGGGCCAAAGAGAGTGAAGTCCCTCCTCCTATTGAACTTGTGGATGATGCACATGATCAACTCCCATAAGACATTCCTTCCATTTATGAGGAGCAGGAGAGTACCCAATCCCAGGAGAGATTAGACTTCGAGTCTAATTCCATACAAGAACTACCCCATTTCACAGGCCCATGGGAAGCAAAGTCCACGTGTATGAGAGCACCCACAGTCATGGTAAGAAACGAAGACTCAGTCATACCTAGGAACACAGAGGTAGTGAAAAATACTAAAGTGCAGTGCAACCTCACTTTAAAAGAGCTGCTCAAGGTTAGGCTGGAACTATGGAAACATGTAGCCAATCAAGTGCCTGAAGTAGCAAAACCGCGTTCCTAGGTAGGATCTCATAGAATAGTGCCAGAAATACCCTTGGACAAAATAGGAGACATGAGTGAAGGAGAAGAAGGAAACACGTATCTTCCCATTACCCATCAGGGGTACACAACCAAGGCAATTCTAGACTCTGGTGCAGGAGTTGCAATTGCTACCACTTCCCTATGGAAGCATTGGGGCAAGCCAGCACTCAGGCCAACGAGAATGAAATTGCAAATGGCTGACGGTCACATAGAGAGACCCTTAGGGCTGTTAGAAGGAATAACTCTCACTACTTGTGGTGTAGAGTTTGAGCGCACATTTGCTATCTGTGACTTTAGCAAGAACCAGGCCTATGAGATGATTTTGGGAAGACCATTTATGCGGCAATTGCAAGTGGTACAGGATTGGGGCACCAATTCCTTGTATTTGCAACACTTAGGTGTCACGACCAAAGTTAATCTCAAAGATTACTCTCACCGAGATGTACCCCCTATCCAATGGAATCCCATCCATAGAGCCAAAGATGATACCGAGTCAGTGCATTCCATAGGATCACGATCCTCATGGATGCATGAAGACACCCACTTATGGATGTGCAAAGTGGCAGTAGAAGAAGAGAAGAGAGAAAAAGCCAGAGAGGTAGGTGCGAAGGAAACACATAGATCAATTCAAGACCAAGCCTATGCACCTGTAGTATTTCCTGACGAAGAGTTTGAACCTCATGGTTGGGCGGAAATTTTAGCAACAATGGATGTAGCCATCAAAGAAGAACAATGGACACCCCACTGTGACGAGGATGGCTATGACATTTCAGTCTTCTCCATAGAGCCAATCATGGGTGATTCGGTTCTTGAAGAACGCGAACCTAACTGTTGTCAGGATCTTGCTCACGCGCATACAGAGATTACGGACGCAGAAAAAACACACAGAAAATAGAAGCAACAAGAGACGAGACCGAATGCAAGATTGGGTGCAATCTCCCCCCATGCACTCTGTTTCGACAGTCCACAGAGTGCATGTATTTATAGGAATTTTGATTACGTCGAAAAGAGTGGTTACAAGAGGGCGGCTTCAAAAAGCAAGCGTGAAACTAAAAGTTGATAACTTTTACAGAAAGCCATTGCTTTCAATAACAGAAACTGCGGTCTTCAATGACCCTTATTCTAACCATTACTTTTCTAACAATAGAACCTTCTACGCGGGTTTATTTACAAGCTAAATAATAATTATTCCGATTATTGATGTCCGCCCATTCATGCCTTGCACGCTCCTCACGAACCTTCAACTGCTATATCAAAAAAATATCAAAAACATATTAATACATTAATAATATAACACTTTAACAATGCATTGTTCAATAATATACAACATGCCTCTCGGTTGACAAGCAACTGACCTCAGTTGATAAAATAATTTAACACTCGAACAATTACAATACATTGTTCAACATATTCCATGTTACTGTTACAATCCAACAATGCATTGGCTAACATATTCCATGTTACAATCCAACAATGCATTGGCTATTCCATATTTCAATCCAACAATGCATTGGCTATTTTATATTTCAATCCAACAATGCATTGGCTATTTTATATTTCAATCCAACAATGCATTGGCTATTTTATATTTCAATCCAACAATGCATTGTTCAACATATTCCATAAGGTATAACATGCCCCTCAGTTGAACAAGCAACTGACCTCAGGTGATAAAATAATAAACATGGATGGCCAGTCACATGTTTCATCACTGAATAAAGAAAATAGGCATGTGCCATGTAAAAATACATGCATGGAAATGTTCATGGAGCTGGTACATTAATGTGTTTGTGTATGATATGCAGTAATTAAGTGGTCATAATGAGGTGTTAATTGTGTTTTATGTATCCATTGAAATTCTTCAATAGAGTGATTTTTGTACTTAACCAAATATCGATGATATTGAGTACCTGTGCGTGTAGTAGTGACATCATGAACAATGAGTTTCTCTGGAACTAATATTTCAGATTGTTCTTCAATCAAAGGAGGGTCATCAAGAAGTGGAGCAAGTGGTAAAGTTCCTTTAAAGGGTTTAAGTAAACTAATATGAAAAGAATTATGAATGGTCCAATGGGATGGAATATCTAATCGAAATGAATTATCATTAATTTTTTCTATAATGCAAAACGGTCCATAATAGCGTGGTGCAAGTTTAATTTTAGGATGCTGCAAAATATTTTTGAGACGTCTTTTAATTATTCGCAACCATACAAAATCATTTTCCTTGAATTCTTTGGCTAATCGTTTAGTATTGATAATACGTGTATATCGCTCTTGACTTTTCCTAATGTGCTCGTGAACATCATGAAGTATAGAAACATGATCTTGAGCAATAGAATCAGCCATCGGAATGTCGGTTTGGGTGAGGGACATGGGAGTGGGAAGCTTTTTACCAAAAACTATTTCAAAAGGTGCACGACCAGTAGTGGTGTGTGAAGTGTTATTGTAAGCAAATTGAAGCAATGGCAACTTTTCATCCCAGTTATTAGGATTATCTAATGAATAACAATGCAATAAATCAAGAATAGTACTATTTGTAGCCTCACTCTGTCCATTACTTTCAGGATGAAATGCAGAGCTAAAATCTATTTTAGAACCAAAATGTTGAAATAAGGCAACCCAAAAATGATTACAAAACGTAACATCACGATCAGATAAGGAAATCCATGATGTGGAAAAATGCATTTAATGAATAATTTTGCAGCTTGAGGTGCAGTCAAAGTTTTTCTACATGGAATGAAGTATGCATATTTACTAAACCTATCAACTATTGTCCAAATCATATCATTATGTGATGAAGTGATAGGAAGGCCTGTGATAAAATCCATAGAGATTTGTTCCCATGGTTCATTTGGCATAGGAAGTGGCATTAATAATCCAAATGGTTTACCATGATGACGTTTGACACGTTGACATACAATGCACTGAGAAACATAATGTGCAATGTCTTTTTCCATGTGTGGCCAAAAGAAGAAATCTTTGCAAGCAGAAATGGTGCTTTGTATGCCTCTATGACCCATGTAAGATGGTTCATGCATTTCTTTAATGACAAAATCTTTAAAAGCTTGGGTTATGCACAATCTATGTTGAAAATAGAGAAAACCATTATGAAATGTATAATGTTCATCAGATAAAGATGCAGCATTGTTGAAGTCATGCCATGCACGTGAAAAATACAAATCAGATGCATAAGTGGAAACCATTTCTTGAAAAGAATGAATTTGGATGGCAGAAATATTATTCAAAACAACAGAATTTGAAGGAAAACGGCTAAGAGCATCAGCTACGACATTAGCTTTACCTGGCTGATATTGTATCATGGGTTGGAAATTTTGAATGAATGATGCCCACTTAAGATGCCTATCAGAGATTAAGGGCTGACTTAATAAATGCTTAATAGCCTGTTGATCGGTTTTGATTAATACTTCAGAGCCCATAAGATAGTGTTTCCAAATTCGCAAAGCATGCACAACTGCTAACAGTTCTTTATCATACGTACTATAATTTTGTTCTGAGGGCTTAAGCTTTCTACTCTAAAATGCAATGGGATGGTCATTTTGCATTAAAACAGCACCTATTCCTGAACCACTAGCATCAGTAACAACATGAAAGGGTTGTGAAAAATCAGGTAATTGTAAAACAGGTGCATGTGAAAGTGCATGTTTAAGTTTGTCAAAGGACTGTTGTTGGGTAATTCCCCATGCAAATTTTATTTTCTTTTTCAACAACAAGGTAAGAGGCAATGCTAAATAAGAAAAATTTCGAACAAACTTCCTATAGAAACTAGCCAACCCAAGAAAAGAACGAACATCATTGACTGATTGTGGTGTAGGCCATTCTATGATAACTCTAATCTTTTTCGGATCCACATGCACACCTTCACTTGAAATAATATGTCCTAAATATTCTAGCTTATGCTGAAAAAAATAACTCTTTTCAGGATTAGCATAAAGTGTGTTCTCTCGTAACAAATGAAAAACTGTTTCAAGATGCTTTTCATGTTCACTATCATTCTTACTGTAAACAAGTATGTCATCAAAGAAGACAAGAACAAAAGCTTGGTAATCAAGAAAAATATTGTTCATCATTTGCGCAAATGTAGCAGGGGCATTAGTAAGTCCAAAGGGCATTACCATAAATTCATAATGGCCATTTTGAGTTCTAAATGTAGTCTTAAAAATATCACTTTGTGTCATACGAATCTAATGGTAACCCGATTTAAGATCAATTTTACTAAAGACACGAGCTCCTCGTAACTTATCTAAGAGATCATCTATTCGAGGAATAGGGTATCTATTCTTGATCGTGATCTTGTTAAGGGCTCTATAATCAATGCACATTTGATAAGTTTTATTCTTCTTCTCTACTAAGAGAACTGGTGCTCCAAATGGGGAAGAACTAGGCCTTATAAGTCCTTTTTGTAGTAGGTCTTTTACTTGATTTTCTATTTCCTTTTGATGTAGTGGGCCATGTCTATAAGGTGCTTTATGAGGAGGAGAACTACCAGGGACTAAGTCTATGCTATGGTCAAAGGATCCTCGAACTGGTGGTAGTTCAGAGGGATATTCAGACATAAAACAATCCTTATAAGTACTCATGAAAGGTTTATATGCATCTGGAAGTGTATGAGTATAATCATTGATGACATTGACAAAAACAATGCATGAGCTGAATCCTTTCCTAAATGCACGCTTTACTTGAGTGTGACTAATCAATGGAAATGGCTGGAAATCATGCCGTGCAGACAAAGTAATGATTTGACCTTTGAAAACAAACTTAAAGGTATGAGTATGGTAGTCAATACGTGGGTTATAATGGTGTAGAAAAGGCATACCTAGTATAACATCATAAGATTGCAAAGGTGCAATTAAAAATGTTCGTGAATCAACATAAGGGCCTATGCTAATCGTAACATCTTGCACTTCTCGTGTTACATTATAACGACTACCTTGAAATGCAGCTTTCACTTTATACAAAGAAGGAAACGTTTGTAATTTAAGTTCTTGTACTAATAAATGTGAAATGAAGTCATGTGAACTACCATCATCATGTAGAATTTTAACTAGTTTGTTATTTATTGTACCCTGCATGCAAAGAAGAGAGTGTAGAGAGATATCGTTACCCAAGGTACTTAAATCCTTCTCCAGTGATTCCTCTGTCCAAACAGGAGGAATTTCTTCATTATAGACCTCCATGTTATGCAATCGAGCTGTAGCCGGTTTCATATGAAGAGGTTGCAATCTGCACCTTATTTTTGTATGTCTAGGTTTACCACAATTCCAGCAAGTGATTCGTGGTCGCTTCTGTTGGGCATTCACTCTTGAAGTTTGAAGGGTAGGTGGTTTGGTTGGTTGGAGAGATGAAGCAACGGGTGGAGTTGAGTAATTGGATTGTGGAGGATGAGGAAAACTAGGGTAAAATGGGGCACTAAAATTACGCTTCATAGGAAATGAAGGTTTAACAGGAAATGGTCGTGGACGTGGTTGTTGTAGACGGTGTGACTTGGTTATGGACTGGAATTCTTTTTCTGCATCATAAGCAAAAGATATAGCCTCGTTGAGGGTTGTAGGTCGTAGGGTGTGAAGCTTAGCTTGGATTCCCACCTCCAAACCATCTTCGTATTTCTGCTGCAAGATATCCTCTGATACATCTTCAAGCATTCGTACAAGTAGTAGATTTTGCCAGAACCGCTCTGTGTAGGTAGTAACCGTATCACCCTCCCTCCATGTAAGGGTCGTCCATGCACGTCGAACATGCAAATGGTATTGAGGAGGAAGAAATGAATCCTTCACATTTTCTTGAAAAGCCTTCCAAGTTGTTGGACGCTCCGTACTGTGCCGCAGGACATTCCACCAGAGTTGTGCTTTACCTACTAAATAGTTAGTGGCAAATTTAACTTTTTCACTTTCAGCATACATTTCATCGGTATAAAAATCATCAAACTGCGACAACCAAGAAAGTACTAAAGGCCCATCCTTTCGGCCATCAAATCGTAGAAACTGGTAGTTTCTATTACCAATCTTTGAATGAGTAACATCAGATTGGGCAGACACAATAGCTTTTACTACTCTCGTAAGGTTGTCTTCCTCAGCTTGTATCTTTTGGAGGATTTCATCACGTTGTCGGATCTCGTTCTAAGCTCCTTGAAGCTCATGCCGCAAGAGCTCTAGTTGTTGTTCAAGTGTTGCCGCAGGTAGAGGTGAATTACTGTAATCCTCCATGGTGCTCTTGGACCCTTGCTCTCAACCTTGGTGTATTGAACCTTCTTGTTTGCAACCTTGGTGTCTCAATCCCGTGTTCTCAACCTTGCTTGGTATCTTGAACACTCAATCAAGTGCCACCCATGGATTTTGAAGGAATTCACACTAGCTCATTGGAAAGCTCGTTCCGATAGCTTTCCAACGGTATATTACACGCCTCAATCCGACCTACGGATTGAGAGATACACTTGATTCTTTGTTGGGTCCATCCTTGAAATCGTCGCGAGCGCCTTCCACAAGTAATAAAGAGAGAGAACTTGAGTACAACTCCAAGAGATGGTGGAGTGGTCAAAGTACTTCCCTTGAAAGTAGGAGGTTGTGGATTCAAATCCTCCTACCTTAGGGACTCTAAACCTCTCTATTACCACTCAAAAATTAAAATTGCCTCGCGCGTAGCCAACGGTCGCCAAGGGAGCCTTGGGTGCCAATGTTGCCAATGTATTGCGTAAGTTATTGCCTAAGTTCTTTGCCTTAGTCGACAGAAATAGAAACAGAAACCGAAACCGAAGTCGAAGACGAAGACGAAACAGAAACCGAACCGAAACCGAAGACGGAGACGGAGACGGAGATGGAGATGGAATCGGAATTCAGAATCGCAAACAGAGAACAGAACCCTCTGTATTGACGCGTGCAGAGCTCTGATACCACTGTTGTCAGGATCTTGCTCACGCGCATACAGAGATTACGGATGCAGAAAAAACACACAGAAAATAGAAGCAACAAGGGACGAGACCGAACGCAAGATTGGGTGCAATCTCCCCCCATGCACTCTGTTTCGACAGTCCACAGAGTGCATGTATTTATAGGAATTTTGATTACGTCGAAAAGAGTGGTTACAAGAGGGCGGCTTCGAAAAGCAGGCGTGAAACTAAAAGTTGATAACTTTTGCAGAAAGCCATTGCTTTCAATAACAGAAACTGCGGTCTTCAATGACCCTTATTCTAACCATTACTTTTCTAACAATAGAACCTTCTACGCGGGTTTATTTACAAGCTAAATAATAATTATTCCGATTATTGATGTCCGCCCATTCATGCCTTGCATGCTCCTCACGAACCTTCAGCTGCTATATCAAAAAAATATCAAAAACATATTAATACATTAATAATATAACACTTTAACAATACATTGTTCAATAATATACAACACTAACCCTGATGTATTTGGCCAAAATGTAGTGCTACCATTGGACTTCTTGATACCTACATTGAGAGTAGCACAGGAGCACGAGTGGACAGGCCATGAGCTCTCCTCTAGAATCTTTGATCTTGAACGCTTAGGTGAAACACAATTGAGAGCTGCAGCAGGAATATACGCAGCTAAGAAAAGACAGAAAGCATATTTTGATGCACATGTGAAAGATAAGGGTTTGAAGGTAGGAGACCTAGTCCTAGTCTACACTTTGAAGCAAGATGCACGGAAATTAGAGAAGAGAGGCTATGGACCTATGATCATTAATAGGATCTCAACTAGTGGAGCAGTTCAGCTAGCTACACTAGAAGGTGATGTCCTCCCTAGTTACATCAGTGGGTGCAGAGTCAAAATATATCAAGAACCCCTCACAGAGGAGATGTTAAATCGACTCAATACTGCAAAGAAACGTAAAGAAGAGGAAAAGCGAATTCGAGAAGAAGCACATGTAGAAGCTTTAGAACGCATCCGAAGAATGAAATTGAGAAGACAGGGCAGAGATAAGTCTAGGACAGAGGTGTATGCAGATCCAGTGTATCATATGGCTATGTGTGAAGTTTCAGGTATTAGCTCTCATAGAATAATTGACCGACGTCCTTTTGTAACCATAGAAATTGGACAAGGAAAGAGTGCAAGGACCATAAGGACCTTGATTGACTCAGGTGCAGCCACTAGTGCTGTTAAACTTTCTTACTATCGAGAATTGAACTTAAATGTCAATCCTGTGGAAGCATATCTCATTGGATTGGGAGGTGTGGAAACCCCTTGCATGGGCGAGGTGGAACTTCCCCTCTACATTCAAGATGTTCTCATGACAGTTAACGTACTAGTGTGTCAAGACGAGGACCTCACTGAGCCTCTTGTCTTGGGTCAAGACTAGATCTATGATCATGCAGTCAACCTATACCTAAGAAGTGGACTTCTTCAGGTTCGGGTAGATCAGAACCGCATTACACTTGAGTTAGAAAATGAGGCACTCAAGGAACTAGGAAAGGCACAAACTCCTGGTCCTTCCACGAGTACACATGAAGATGACCATGCTATTCTTGTCCAAAACTATGTGATGCAGAGGGATGATTATCTCAACAAAGAAGCCAAGGATATGACGGAACTCCCTTCTTCCACAACAACCACAAGGATGCAACAACCAAAGGTGGATCAAATGCAGAAGAAGCAGATGACCTATGCTAGAAGCCAAAGGAAAGTACGAAGCAAAGTGTCTCAGCCACCAAAACAAGTGTGGGTGCGGAAAGGCGAGCATCCTGTTGCGATCAAGCCACAAACACGGGCTAAACTTCTTATTAGTGATCAACGACATGACACTAATAAGAAATCTTTCAGAAATTCTGCTACGAAAGTGAAGTCTATCTGGGTACCCAAGAAGGCGATGAAGGCTGACCCACAATCAAGACAAATTTGGGTGCCTAAGTCTTGCTTGCGGGCTCAAATAGTCACACACAGACCACACCATGTACAACATGATTCACTCACTCGAACAGCTGATGCCCACTCTTATTCGATACACACAAACACATATTTGCCCATGAGCACGAGCAGAATCACTTGTAAATGGGTCCCTAAAAGGCCTCATTTGCAAGCATACACTCTCATCAAGCCCTCCAGAGTCTCCATAAAATCAAAACCAAATGCCATCCACTGTGTTTGGTAGCCGAAAGCTTGTAATAAGCCCTCCGACCCCCATTTGTAAATTCATCTCCACTTACTAACTACATCATTCTCACACTACATCTTTCCTTTGAGCTCATAGGATTATTCGTTCACTAACAACACACACAATCATCGAGCACTCACTCACCTACTAACCTATAATTGACCTCATGTTAATGTTGTAACGGGGACAAAAATTGTTCTATCTTGTCCATTACAATGTTGACACATGATTCTATATTCTCACAGAACCAGCAAACAAGAAGTAACATGGCAGAAGCAGGAGGTACCAGTTCCCAGGCCGGGTCTAGCGCCCAGATAGTGGACATTGAAACCCTCCTCCTTGAACCACAACTCACCGAGAGGCCTCAAGAACTTAGAGCTGCGCATGTACTTCCCATTCAGGATCCTCCACAGGGACACACTTCTCAAGTGGGGAAACACGCACATTGGTTCAGTGATGTCGCAGGACCATTGGGAGAAGGCACCTACTTTTGGGAGGTAGAAATTGAGTTTAATGGCAAATGGGGAAGATACCATTTCTTCACCCGTGAATTCGAGAAGTACCAGAATGCAGAATTCATGCGATCTGTATGGACCAAAGCAGGATTGGATAGTTATTTCCGGGCACATCTACCTAAGCCAGATTTCATGTGTTGCTCCTACCTTATCAGTACCATCACCCCTAGCAGAGCTAAAGGAGGTGATAGTACTTTCGTGCTACCCTCACTAATGCCAGGCCACGAGCTAAAAAGATTCAAACTGACCCTTAACCTAATAAGGGAAGCGTTGAACATGCAAGGCATGCATATCCCCATGGAGAAAGAAACAATGATTCCCAGCAGGATGAAGCACAAGGATCTCAACAAATTGAAGGACATGGTAACGATGACACCAACCATCACCCTCCACCTACGAACGGTCATGCAACACTTCGCCTTCTCCGCCCAAGAATGCTTCACTATGCCACCAAAAAGAATCTGGTTCAGCTTGTACTTGGCAGAGACAGAGGATCTTACAATCAATTTACCACACTGGATCATAGATCAAATCCACCTAGCACATCAACGATGGAATAAGAAACAGAAGAACGTGCTTCATGGGTGTTGTGCACACACAAAAATAATTTACAGGTGCTTAGCTTATGACATGCCTATTCAAAGAGCACTAGTGTGGTCTAGAGCTCAAGAATTCCAGAGACGGCTATCAACAACAGACCCTCCATCTAAGAAAATGAGAGGTACAGTCCAATTACCATGTGCCCAAGCAAGGGGAGCCACCACCACACTAGAGGTGACCCCTCCACAAACGCGACGTATCCGTCCGTTCACAATTCGCTTACCCAGACAGAGTGCAGAAGGACCCAATCTAGTTTTCCCACCGATTCCCACTGACCTGGAATTTCCCCAAGGCTACACTCTGGCTGATTTAACAGATGAAGAGATTGCCCGAATGATTAATGAGTCTAACCTTGAAACGGAAGCAGAACAGACCCAAGGACCACAACCGACCACAACAACTTCAGGCCCGACCCAACCTGAAGTAGTAGAAGTAGAAGAGGATGAAGAAGAGACTGATGAAGAGGAAGCAGACGAGGAACATGATCAAGAATACGAAGAAACTTCAGAACTAGCGAGTGCCCCAGCCTATTCAGCACAAATAAAAAGATTGTATGAAACCATGAAGCGAGTCCAAGAACATCATAAACTGTCGCTCGAAACAGGGAAGGTGCTAATGAGCCAAATGTTAGGAGAGGAAGGCGTGGATGAAATGTTTATTGAATCCATGAACTTGCATGCGAATGTGGTGGGCTTGGATGAAGCCATTCATTCAGCTATGGCTTATATTCATCGCTTGAGAAACGGGTGCCTACCCGTCCCATGCGCTCTGGCAAGCAGATTCACATGGATGTATCGGCACCAGGAGACACTACACAGACAGAGGAATACCACGAAGCACCACCATCACCACCCTCACCACCTCTCACTACACACTTCACTTCACCACACGACATTGCCACCCCAACTTCAACACTCACCACATATGTTATGGGGATTCCTATCTCACCCCACCCACGGTCCCCATCTACACATTCACACACACTTTTGACACCATGGAAACATCACCGGCCACAACACCACTCCCTCCCCCCTCTCTACCACCATCTCCCATACCCCCTCCACCCACATCACCTCTTGTGTCCACTTCACTCACTATCCCATTCCCCCTCCCCATCCCCCCTGCATCCTCCCCCTTCCCTACATTCATAAATGTAAATAACATGTCTTCTACATTACATCAATGTGTACATCAGCTACAGACAGAATACCAAACCTTGGAAGATCGACATCATCAAATAACTACGAATCATGAGCAACTACAGAAGCGGCTTGCAGCTTTGGAAGCAAAAAATACTGACTAAATCAACGCTACACTATGCTTGAGCAAGCTCACCAGACCCTTTTGGAAGCTCCCCAGCCATCCGATTCCAATGAAGTTAAAAAACTAACAGCTCTACTAGAACTTTATCAGTTAGAACATGTTAAAAGTCTTCGCAACCTAACCTTACTCAGAAAGCACATGGCCACTGCCCTCGAAGAGAACAAGCGCTTGCAAAGGCAGAATGAAGAAAATTTAGAGGCAGCCATGGAGGGTTCCCCCTAGGAGATCGACCCCGAAAGATTCAAAGCTATTCCATCTGAGACTATGAAGACAATTCTCGAAAGCTATGCGGATCTACTGGAAGCGCATGATGAATTGGGCAAAGAACGGGATACTCTCCGTCAACAGCTAACGATGCAGGAAGCCCAACCCAAGATCACCGATTCTACCACCACTACCGGAGAGGTCAATGCACTGAGAGAACAGGTCACGGAGTTGCAAAGCAAGTTACTCCAATATGAAAGACAACCCTCCCCAGTCATCGAGCCAGAACCAGAAGAATTGGTACCCATAGAAGTGGATGAGTCATATGAAGAGCCATATGTTCCTATGCCAATGCTGGGTGGCCAACAAACCTTTGAGGGATTGGACACACTAGAGGTGGAAGCCCCAGAATGGATGCAGAAACTCAAAAAAACGGTCAATACACATGATGAACGAGTAGCGGTCCAGATTGAGTCCATGTCCAAGATTGAGGACACCATTATCAAATCATAATATTTCCGAAGTATGTCTCATCACAGATGGATAGGCACCAACGACGATCAATATGTGCCGTATTGTGTGCTCTTGGCAGATTACAACGCCAAAATTCAATGACGATGTGGCAAGCCTCCAACCTTTGCAACTCAATTCGGCCCTGATGATATCCCTGAGAGTGCTAAACAAGGATCAATTCATCAACCTACCTGGCGGCTACGACTCTTAGACACTTACCTTGAGATGGTTCGAACTTGGAATAACATGCCACTGTTCATTAAGTATAATCCCTGTTATGCTCCCATACTCAGAAGATGCACATGGCCGGAGTTTGCCATCGTTGTGAAAAATATTAAAGGCTGTGCAAAGTGGCTCAATTACGTATACCTGGCATCGCCACGGGGACAAGCTACAGTGGGCTACATGATCTCCACCATCCGCCACTGGGGAGTCAGAATGCAAAATATCCCAGATGTAATGGCTCAGATGTGCCTAAAGATATTCGAGTTGATGCTGGTTACCTTCAGAACCTTCAAAAATATTCAAGATCCACATTTCTCAGGTGTCGGATTCACAGCAGGGGGTTGTACGCTATGAGTACAACCCCCTCCATCCAGGTGATATATGCATGGCACACACGAATTGAATACCTCCCTGCTTGCTACAAGCAAACATTTGAAGAGATGTTCATCATAGGGTTCTAGGAATACCACTCTGAAGTCTTTGTTCCCAGACCTTCCCATTTACTCCACCTATTTGCAATGGAGCGAACACTACATTCAGAACAACTGCTGTGCCACATCCGGACGTTCCAGGTCCAGTGGATTGGGATGCCCTCCTAACTGATTTAGCACGAGGGTTGCGGCTGGAAGAACACCACCTAGCTTCAGACGTGGTTGAATTCTATGTCAAACGCTCAGCCAAACAAGGGTTTGTCAGAGACAATAGATGCGAGAGAGGGGGGGGGGTGTTGGCAGCAGTCAAGGCACCCAAGGACTCAGAAGACGAGGAAGCCAAAGAAGGGAGCCAGAGCGGAGAGAAGGCACAAGCAGAAAAAGTAGTCAATGAAGATCTGGCAAATAGGCCATCCAAATTTTTCAACCAAACCTCATTTGAATAGTGATTTTCATCACTACCTTAACTTTGTAAATACCGTTTTTGGATAGTTTCAACTCCATTTTTGCAAGCCAAGGAGTCCTTTGTCAAGAGAGATGGTGGATGCAATCCAAAGATGAGTAGGTGCCGCTACAACCAGCTTCACACCAGCCAACTGAGACTTCAGAGTTGATTAGTAGACCCTTTGAGCTTCCTAAATCCACCAAAATATCAGCCAAGTACTTTGGAACATGTATTCCAAAAGTTTAAGTCAAGACAGACTAGTTGCGAAATGACTAGCTCCCAAAACTTGCTATTTTTGGACATACACCTGCTGGAAAAAATGAACAGTGCTCTCAACCTGGAAGGAATTAGAAAAATTCCTTTTGGGCATAGCAAATAGACTTAGAAAGCTTCCTATTCCAAGTTAAAACACTTCAAATGATGGACTGAGAACTGAGAACAAGTTTCATCAAGTTCTGGAACATTCCCACAATTCTCGGGGCACTGCAGAGATAGACCAGTAAGCAGTAAAATGCAGATATCTCCAAAAGTATAAATCCAATGACCTTGAAAATTTATAGTAGAAACTAGACAGTGAGAGCTATCCAACGCACTTTAAAACACTAAAAAATGTTCAGTAAAACTCGAGATATGACCTTCTGAAGTTACTGCTCTGAATGAGTATAGCAGAGAACAAAACTGAGAGGTAGATGATAATAAATGTATAGATTCACAAATGATTACAACTACATTGGCAATGAATCTTTGCACAATGGGAGTAGAATGATAGAGCTATGGAGTAAGCTCTTCAATCTCTACAAAATGACATGAAGTGGTCACGTACAAGGCTTGCTAATCGCCTCTTCCTTCTTGCTCCTTTTATAGCTATTCTTGGAGGGAGTTTTGAATTCGAATTCGAATGGCTCCACCTAAAAGTGATCCCCAAAGTTAGGAGAGATTCCCTCAGCTCAAAAATTCATGATTTTGGTAGTTGGAGCCACGAATTTGCTTTTACATCATGGATGAGGTAAGCCATCCTTTTCCTTTTTTCTTTTTCCATTTACAAGAGATAAAATGTACTCTTTTACAAGAGGTGTTCACATGACTAATCATGTGACTTACAAATGAGGATAATATCAAGCATATCAAGCATGTAGGCTTGGGCAAAATGCACCAACAGCTCCCCCTCAAGCCTAACATGCTTGGCCTCCAAATAAGTCTTCAATTGTCCTTGATTTCCTGCAAGCCAATCATCAACTTGAATCTACTTAACTTCGTACCATCAAGAGCTTTCGTCAACATGTCTGCACATTGCATATCTGTAGAGACATAGGATAGTTGAATATCCTTTCTCATTAACTTCTCCCTTACATAATGGTAGTGGACTTCAATATGCTTGGTTCTAGCATGGTATACCGGATTAGCTGCTAGATGTAGTGAGCTTGTGTTGTCACCAAAAATATGAGGTGTTGAAGAATGAAGTCCAAGATATGTGTACAAAGACTTTAACCACATGATTTCTTGAGTTGCATTAGCCAAACCTCTATATTCAGCTTCGGTAGAAGATAATGCCACGTTTGGTTGCTTCTTCGATGACCAAGAAATGATTTTTGAACCAGCAAATGATATATACCCTGATGTGCTTCTTCTATCATCTTTAGATCCGGCCCAATCTGCATCTGAGTAGACCTTTAGCTCAATATCTGAAGTAAATGAATAAAACAAACCTTCATTCATGGTCCCCTTTAGGTACTTGAGGACTCGCTTGGCCGCTTCCATATGTGGTCTTCTCGGCTTATGCATAAACTGACTCAATATGCTAACACTATAGCATATATCCACCCTTGTGAGTGTTGCATAGTTCAAACTTCCAACCAAGCTTTGATAGCTTGTGATGTCTTCAATTGGCTCTCCTTCATAAGCACTAAGCTTATGATTTTGCTCCATAGGTGTGCCTGCACACTTGGTATTTTCCATCTTGAACTTGACGAGCATGTCATGGACATACTTCCTTTGTGTGATGTATATACCTGAATCTGTGTAGATCAACTCCAATCCAAGAAAATAAGTGAGTGGTCCGAGGTCACTTATTTTGAACTCCTCCTTCATTTGACTCTTTACCTGTTTGATTCCTTCAAGATCATTGCCTGTGATAATAATATCATCAACATACACACATAAATAGATCACTTCAGATCCATTCCTCTTTATGAACAAAGAGGTATCCGCCTTGCTAGCTTTGAATCCTTGGTCCTGCAAATAAGTCACCAATCTGAAATTCCAAGCTCTTGGAGCTTGCTTCAATCCATACAAAGCTTTCTTTAGTTTGCATACATAGTTAGGATGATGTGCATCCTCATATCCAGGAGGTTGTGCCATATACACTTCCTCAGTAATCCATCCATTCAAGAAAGCATTCTTTACATCAAGTTGATAAAGATTCCAATTTCTAGATGCAGCAAGACTAATGAGAACCCTAATTGTAGGCATTTTTGCAACAGGAGAGAAAGTCTCCTCATAATCAATACCATGGGTTTGAGCAAACCCTTTAGCAACTAACCTTGCTTTGTGTCTATTTATACTTCCATCTGGATTCCTCTTGATTTTGTATATCCATCGAGATCCGATTATCTTCATAGATGGCTTGTTAGGCACAAGCTCCCAAGTGTCATTCTCCTTCAAGGCTTCCATTTCTTCATCCATTGCATCTCTCCAAGCTTTCTTGCTTTGTGCTTCTTCGAATGTGGTAGGTTCTTCATTGGTTGAATCCTTTGCAATGTAGATTGAGTGCTTGGTGACCAAAGAAGTATCATAACCAAACCTCTCTGGTTTCTTCTTCTCCCTTGAAGACCTTCTAAGTGGTTGATGTGAGCTCTCCGGTCCATATGTAGCATCCTGCATCTTTGCTTTACCTTTGTTCTTCCATAGCTTTAGTCTTTCCAAGTCTTCTAGGTCAATCTCCGAATCACTTTCTTCATTCTGCTTTGGCTCCTTTGGTTGAAGTGATGGAAAGTCTTCATCCAAGTCATACGGCAGCTTCACTTTCCTGTCATCATCAAACCATGATTTGTTTTCATCAAAAATTACATCTCTACTCACAGAAAATCCTTTATTGGTTGGATTGTACAATCTATATCCTTTTTGGTTTTGGTCATAACCAATAAATACACACTTCTCTGCCTTGGGATCCAATTTCCCTCTTACTTGAGAAGGAATGTGAGCATAGGCTAAGCATCCAAAGATTTTCGAATGCTCTAGACTAGGTCTTCTTCCATTCCACACTTCATATGGAGTGGTTCCATCTAGTGACTTAGATGGAAGTCTATTTATGAGATATGTGGCTGTCGACACAGCCTCTGCCCATAGGTAGTTCCGCAATCCCTTTTCGTTGATCATGGACCTTGCAGCCTCGACAATAGCTCTGTTCCTCCTCTCTGCTACACCATTGAGTTCGGGTGTATACCTTGTAGTGACTTCCCTTTTAATGCCTCTTTCATGCAAGAAGGCATCAAATTCAGAAGAGAAGTATTCTCCTCCACCATCTGATCTGAGTCGTTTCAAAGTCCTACCTGTTTGGTTTTCAACAAGAGCAATATACTTCTTAAAGCAATTAAACACTTCATCCTTGTGCTTCATGAAAAACAAAATGGTCCACCTGCTACAATCATCTATGAAAGACACATAATATCTTGAGCCTGATATAGATGGCTCCTTACTTGGACCCCACACATCTGTGTGCACTAGATCCAAAGGATTTTGATACATATATCCTTTCTTATTGAAAGGTTGTCTATGAGCCTTGCCGAGTTGACAAGCTTCACACTTATAAATCATGTGTTGCCTTGTGAGATATTAGGCAAACCAAGTACACTTTGGTCCCTGCAAATCTGTTTGAGTGTCCTCTCACCAATGTGAGCAAGCCTTTTGTGCCATATCTCCAACTCTGTTAGAGTTTGAGATCCATAGCTAAACAAAGCTATGTTCTTTGTATCTTCCACTTCAAAAGTGAAAAGCCTTCCTGTCTTTTCTCCTTTGGCAATCCTTCGAAAGCCTTGCCTTGGGTCTTCAACATATGCTCCAAATCGGTTGAATCTAACCTGCAATCCTTTTTCAACAATCTGTCCAACACTTATTAAATTTTTGGTAATTGTAGGGACATACAAGACTTTGCTTAAGAGGTTCATATTCCCATCTGATGTCTTCACATTACCTATCTTCTCCACTGAGTGCTTTGTATCATCTCCTGTCTGCACTTCATGCTTGTTATGAGGATCTTCCAAATCAGAAAGTAAAGCCACATTTCCTGCTACATGGTTCGAGCATCCCGAATCAATGTAAAATATGTGATCATCATCCTTACCCTTCTTCGCTAATAGATTCATAATCAATAATGAATCTTCTTGACTTTGGTCCTCTGCATAGTTATTGTAATCTCTTCTTCCTCTATGGCCACTTTGATAGTTGTTGTTGTTGTTGTTGTAATTGTTGTTGTAGTAGTTGTTGTTGTTGTAGCCTCCATTGTATCTGCCTCTATTTGATCCATAGCCACCTCTATTGAATCCTCTTCCTCTTGAGTTCCTCGGGTTCCTGAAACATTCTTCAGTAGTATGGTTAGATAAGCCACATATGTTGCAAGGTTGAGATGATTGGAATCTCCCCCTGCCTTGCTTTCCACTTCTGCCTCTTCCTCTAGCTCTTCCTCTACCTGCAAAGTTTGCTTGGAAAGAGCTTCCTTCATCTTCATTCTTCCTATTCTTTGACTTGTCCTTGACCTTAGCTTTATCAGAATATAAGGCAGAAGTTTGATTACCTCTTGAGGACTCACCACCTTTGCTAATCTTTGCTTCATGAGTGAAGAGTTGGCCCATGAGTGTGTTGAGGTCGGGTACATGCATATCCATGTATAAATCCATGGCTGTTGTGAATGACTCCCACTTGTCGTCTGCTTTGATTCCATTCATGATTTGTCTTATGATTTGCTCCTCTTCAATAACCTCTCCAATGCTTCCAAGTTGGTCAGAAATCTCCTTCATCTTTGTGACATAATCAGTCACATTTTTCTTCGGGCTTTTCTTCATTGTTGTGAACTCCATCCACAATAATTTCTTCCTTGCTCGAGTGTTGGAAGAGAAGAAAGAAGCAAGTGCATTCCAGGTCTCTCTTGATGTCTTGCATCCCTTGACATGAGGTAAAAGAAAATCAGAGATTGAGTTTAGAATATAGGACCTTGCAAGTGCATCCTTCGAACACCAATTCGAAAGTCCTTCCACTTCTTCATGTGATGGTTGCCCTTTGTTCCTCATGGTTGGCGTTGCTTCATCTCCGGATATGAATCCATATAGATTCCTCCCTTGAAGGTAGGCCTCCATCCTTAGAGACCATGCCGGGTAGTTGTTTCGATCCAATTTGTCAATTGTTGATGGAAATCCATCTCCCATGTTGCTTGACTATGCTCTGATACCACTGTGAAGAGAGATGGTGGATGCAATCCAAAGATGAGTAGGTGCCGCTACAACCAGCTTCACACCAGCCAACTGAGACTTCAGAGTTGATTAGTAGACCCTTTGAGCTTCCTAAATCCACCAAAATATCAGCCAAGTACTTTGGAACATGTATTCCAAAAGTTTAAGTCAAGACAGACTAGTTGCGAAATGACTAGCTCCCAAAACTTGCTATTTTTGGACATACACCTGCTAGAAAAAATGAACAGTGCTCTCAACCTGGAAGGAATTAGAAAAATTCCTTTTGGGCATAGCAAATAGACTTAGAAAGCTTCCTATTCCAAGTTAAAACACTTCAAATGATGGACTGAGCACTGAGAACAAGTTTCATCAAGTTCTGGAACATTCCCACAATTCTCGGGGCACTGCAGAGATAGACCAGTAAGCAGTAAAATGCAGATATCTCCAAAAGTATAAATCCAATGACCTTGAAAATTTATAGGAGAAACTAGACAGTGAGAGCTATCCAACGCACTTTAAAACACTAAAAAATGTTCAGTAAAACTCGAGATATGACCTTCTGAAGTTACTGCTCTGAGTGAGTATAGCAGAGAACAAAACTGAGAGGTAGATGATAATAAATGTATAGATTCACATATGATTACAACTACATTGGCAATGAATCTTTGCACAATGGGAGTAGAATGATAGAGCTATGGAGTAAGCTCTTCAATCTCTACAAAATGACATGAAGTGGTCACGTACAAGGCTTGCTAATCGCCTCTTCCTTCTTGCTCCTTTTATAGCTATTCTTGGAGGGAGTTTTGAATTCGAATTCGAATGGCTCCACCTAAAAGTGATCCCCAAAGTTAGGAGAGATTCCCTCAGCTCAAAAATTCGTGATTTTGGTAGTTGGAGCCACGAATTTGCTTTTACATCATGGATGAGGTAAGCCATCCTTTTCCTTTTTTCTTTTTCCATTTACAAGAGATAAAATGTACTCTTTTACAAGAGGTGTTCACATGACTAATCATGTGACTTACAAATGAGGATTATATCAAGCATATCAAGCATGTAGGCTTGGGCAAAATGCACCAACATCCTTGAGCTTGAGGAGCACTAGAAGTACCTACCTATTAATTTTCATATTTTTTAGATTCCATTTGAGCCCTCAAATAGGCCCTAGAACCTAATTTTTAACTAGGATGGACACTAGGTCTGGACAGGGCCAAAAACTAGTCAAAAACTATAAATAGAGCTAGAGAGCTCATTTTTTAGGCTAGCTGGTTGTAGAATTGAAGTTGTGAGAGCACTTTTGAGTAAGCTAAAGGAATTCCATTGTCTCCCTCTTTGTTCTTGTCGTGTGTGCGCATGTGTGTGTACGTGTGTGCATGTTGTTGTGCTTCCCACTCACACATTTGTGCCATCACTTGTTTGAGGTCTTCATACCATCCTCACGTCTTCCCGTATTTACATTAAAGGAGGTGCTACTCATCACTAAGCTACATATGTCTTTCATATTTAGGTAGCCATATCACTATTCTAGTTTGACAATCAAGTGCAAGCAAGCCTTTTCTTGAGAACATTGTTTTCTCTCCTTATCTTATTCATTTCTTGTAATATTTGGGTTTTTGGGGATATTTCTAAAGTCTCCCCAAATATCGTATATTGATTTTACATACTCTTAGATAATTTTGTTTTAAAGTGAGTAGTGCTTACCCTATGCTCACCTAGTGGAAGTAGTTGATACTCCATCTTCATGGAGTTGTTTCTTTGAGTGTATGCAATTATATTGAGCGTATTTAGGAGCTCCATTGGGTTATGTTTAAGTGTGTAAAATTTCTTGGATTCATTCCTTATGAACTTTGTGAATTGGAAGTTTAAGTGCATGTAGGTCAAGTAGAGTATACCTTTGAGGTCATTCAAGCTTCAAGGCTGCTAGGGAAGTTGTGCATTCTCTCATTAGTGGTATCAAAGAAATCTGGCATACAAGTACATCCAATGGAGACCAAATGAATCTATCTAAGTCATTGGAGGCCAATGGACGTGCTGGATCAAGGCCTACTTAACAGTAGCAACAAGTGAAGTCCTCCTAGTTGAGAAATAATGCATCAAACTCATATGTTTGGATACACTTGGGAGTATATGGGTAAATTTCTAATTCCATATGACTTATTTGTATCAAAGATCTCTTAGAGGATTAGTTTTTCATAGGGATAACACCACCTTTGTGTATACTACCCAAATTGAGAAGCTAGATAAGAACTATGAACTTTGGAGGTTTAGGATGTCTAGCTTCCTCATGGGAAACTTCCTATGGGGACTTATTAGTGGCACATATGCTAGGCTAAAATTTGGTTAGAATCCAACACATAATCAGTTGAGAGAATTCAAATAATGGAATGAAGGGGATGAGATTGGTATGTTCATCCTACCTTTGCATATCAACAATGCAATGATATGGTATATTTAGGACCTAGACACCTTTACGAAGGTGTCAAAAACCGTTGAAAGGTTATACTCAACCTCTAGCAAAGAAAGAATGATCCAATTGAATAATTAACTTAATAATATGAGCAAGAAACCTAGTAGCATAATCAATGATGCATTGGGAACCATAGGTTTTCACATAAATGGTGATGATCTGGTTGCATATACCTTGAATGGACTAAGGGATAATGAGAAGTGCAAAACTTTCACCACTTCAATGTACGTTAGGGATAGTCTCCATGACTTTGAAAAGATATTGGCCTTAAGGTTCATTGGAATAAGCATTGGAGGTTCAAATCCAAAGATTAAACCCACACATTTTATGTAGGTAAAGGAAGGGGACAAGGAAGGAACAAAAGAAGGAAAGAAAAAGGACAAAGTGGAGACTCGTATCAGGAACAAGGGGATAAATCTTCACCATCAAGAGGAAGAGGCAAGCATAGATGAAGAGAAGAAAGATACAATCATCCAAATTTAACAACAACTATAATGGATGCTACGTGTGTGGCACATATGACCACTATGCAAAAACTACTACCAGAGGGAGAAAGAAAAGTCCTCATAAAAAGGTCAAGGTAATTTTTATTGAACTTAAAATGAAAATGAAATTATGGTGTTCATGATGTAAATGGATGAATACAAGAATCAAGAATCAAACATATGGTATATTTACGATGGTTGCAAAGTGCAACGAGGCCTGTTTTTTTTCAAATATGTAGGTACCATCAAACAAAGGGAACGTGGAGACTAGTGATGATACTACACATGACATAACATCTATAGCTAATGAAATGCTAGATGGTTCTCATAAGGTTAAGTGGATAAGGGATGTCCTTCATGTTACCACAATCACAAATAATCTTGTCTTTGTCGGTCAAATGGTTGAGAGGGATTTGCTAGTCAAGTTCAATGAAAGAGGATGCATTGTGGAGAACCCCAAGGAGGGTACATGCCGGTGGCCAAAGGTAGGAAGAAAGGAAGACTATTCACATTGGATGTGAAGCCCAATTACAAACATACTATCTCCTTCACATTTTGGAAAGCAAAAGGTACCGAAGATGGATTTCGGCACAAGGGGTACTGACACATCAATGTCCAAAGTGAAAGACATGGAGAACAAGAATTTAGCTATCTTCAACGTCGTGTATTTCGTGCCACGTGTATCTACCGCACAAGGCCAGAAGTGTCTATCGTGCAAGGGCGGCGAAGGTTTTTCGTGGCTCTTTTTTTCTTGGAGAAATGCTATGGTTTAATTAAAGATGCAAAATTCAAAGAGAGACTAAAAGCAAACGGCCCTCGTTTTAGAGTTTTGAGGCTTTCTTTTTTATGTTGTTTTATTCACACTTCGTCGGGCCCTCATCTGAGAGTTTTGGGAACTCCTTTTAAAAACCATTCGTGCTATGCTTTTTAAAATAGTAAGTGCTTGCCTTCAATGGGGGGATGGTTGATTCATAGTGGACTTCAAGAAGAATTTTAACTTTGGCCTATCCCTGGCTCCTATGGCCGGTGTGATCAGTTCCTTAGTGGTCAGCAATGTGGGACCCCACCGGTGTTGGGCTCTGCGAGGCTGCTGCAATTCCTTCAAGTTGCGCACCCCCACTGGTCTCCTTAACCAGGGAATGTATCTTGGTGAAGCAAGAGGAACTGTTGAAAATGTGCCTTATCATCCAATTGTTCAGCCCAAGGCCCCCCTTAGAGTCCATGCATCTCTAGCTGTGTAAGGAGTAGTTCCCGTGTGGCTTGGTAGTGAGAAAATGCCAATTTTTGTCGACAAACCACTTACTATTGGTCTTCGAGAAAGAGGAGATGGTGTTTCAAGCACTGCAAGTGGGCACTTGGCAAGTTTGGAGGTCCACCTTATGCCTATTTAAGTGGTTCTTGGATTTTGACCCAACCAAATCTATATCTCTACGCTACTTGCTCTCGGTCGAGCTCCCCAACCTTTGCTTTTTCCTATACGACTTCCTGGGGGATATTGTCTCACCGATTGGGCGACCGCTGGCCACGAGGGAGGACGTGGGGGGTTTCATCTACGAAGGAGCAAGGTATTCCTTCAATGCGTGTTGGCACCCACAGATTTGCATCAAGATGGATCTCAACAAAGCCCTTCCCTCAAAAATTTCCATCAACTTGGGGAAGGGGAAGTCTGGGAACAGGAAATCACTTACAAGAATTTGCCAAACGCATGCTTTCACTATGGTCTTCAAGGTCATAGGATTAAAGAGTGTCCTTAGAAACTCAACACTTCCATAAACAAGCAAAACCAACAAGCTACCACTATGGATCAAATAAGTGCTAGGGCACAGGTTGGTCCGCCTATTGTTGGGGAAGAGAAAAACACTAGGGCCTTAGATATTGACTCAGAAGGGTTCATGAAAGTTAGGCATAGAAGAAAAAGAAGCCCTCGAGGGTCCGGGGAAGGAACACCTAGGTTGTGGCTCCTCTAAATAACTTGTTCTGCAACCTCAAAAAGGAGATCAATGAGTTGGACTTTCTAGGAGGGAATTTACATGATGTAGAAACTGAAAGCAAAACCTTAGAGTCTCCCTCCAACAAAGAAGATAACCAAGAGGAAAACCAAGAAGGCTATACCACTAGTAAAGAGGAGGGTTTCACTACAAGCAACGAAGACAACACGGATAGTGAGAGCTCCATCATTGGATCAACACTTACAGAAAAGATGCTTAACTCATTCCCCCATAAGGCGTCTCATAAGGGGAATCAACCTTTGGATATGCCATGGAAGAGCCCCCTTAAAGGTAAGATTTATGGTCAGGATCTCTTATGTTTGAGAAAGAAAGATGAACCCAAGAAGAAAAAAGACAAGGGCCCTCTCCGCAAAGAGGGTAATCAGTGACAATGATTATCACATCATTTAATGCCAGGGGGTTGACTCACCCCGCAAGAGCAGTTATTATTGGATAGTGGTTTTGCGATAATAGCCTGAATCCTGATTTCATATGTATTCAAGAGACTAAATTCGATGGAGAGGATCTTCAGAAACGACTCAGATGCATCTCTTCCACCCATGTTTGGGTTACCACTTCTCACCCCAAGGGGGCTGATGACACAGCTATTGGATAAGTAACTTCTGTTATGGTAGTTGGGCAACTCCTGTGAGGATTAGAAGCATCGTTGGATTGCTGCCTCCTTTGGAGACCCCTTCTAGTTCACTGTGGTCTCCATGTATGCCCCAAATAGGGCGACAGAGGGGATCGACACTTGGGGCTCTTTGGATTTGCTTTCCCACAATGTGGTGCTTTGTGGGGACTTTAACATGGTGGAAGACCCTTTGGATCGGTGGGATAACAGGGGGCATACCATTGACGGTCAAGAGAAAGACATTTGGGAAAAAATCAACCTCCACCTGGACCTAGTGGAAGTTAAAGATACGAATGGTTTCTCTTGGTCAGACCTCCAATCTAGGGATGAATTGAGGAAAGCAAGACTCGACAGAAGCTATATTGCACAGAACATTATTAGTCAGTGGGATCAGCTTGACATCTCACAACACATTGACCTCACCATACCAAATCACTACCCTATTACTCTCACGTTTAAGGCGATTGCCACACTCAAGAAAGCGCCTTGGTTTCATGCTTGCCAAACATCATTCTCCCTTCCCTCTATCCATCAAGAAGTTACCTCGATATGGAACATGGCTTTCGCCATTGGCGCCTCACTAGCCAAATGTTGGAGGACTGCGGTTGAGAAGACTCGCCAAATTCTGATCAAGACCCACAAGATGCTTCGCAATGTTCGACGAAGGCGAAGAGAGAAGCTCTATTAGAGGCGCTGGCTCCTTGAGGATGAAGTGAACAAAGGGAACTACCAATACCAGACAGGACTATGGAAAATTAGAGGCATGTTAAGATACAAGGAAGAAATTTAAAGGAAAAACTTGCAAGTATTCTTTAAAGATTAGTGGCGGGGAAGGCTGACAAACCAACAAAATAAATGTGTGGAATCCTCAAGTGGAAACAATCCAGAGACTCTATTCCCTTATTGATTGGTAGCAATGGGGTCGAATGCAAAATGAAAGAAGAAAATAGTACTATTATTGTCAACCATTTTACTCAACTCTTGGGGGTTTCAACGCCTCTCTCTCCCCACAGGAGGGATTGCATTGTGACCATATTGAGGGTCTCTCCCTCGAGAATACTGCCTAGCATGAAGTCTCTTCTTGAGGCACCGATATCTGATGGGACTTTGTTCTCCAATCCCTTAAAGACCTCGGGTGCAGTAAAAAATTCACTAAGATGATCGCCACTTTGTTGGGGAACACATCGATGCAGATAAACATCAATGGTCAACTATCGAAGGCTATCAGATTAAAATGATCTATTAGGCAAGGTTGCCCCTTGGATCCTCTGCTCTTCGCTATTTCCACGGAAGGTCTAAGTCGTCTAGTGCAACATCACATGGAAATGGGCCATATTAAAGGTCTATCTCTACCTCACAACCACGACCAGATGATCATGAGACTTTTTGCTGATGACTTGAATGCTTTTGTGCATAATGATGCATCTAGCATTGAGGTCTTTTGGGGGTGCCTTAACACTTTTTGTGAGGCATCTGGTTCTAGAATCAACCACTCCAAATCTGCTTTTTGGGCCATCTTTGGACCACCTCCCCAACTTCTGGTTGACCATGGTTGCCAAATTATCTCTAGGAGACAAGGCTTCAGCCTACTAGGTATTCCAACGGGATTTGGTGTCTCGATGGTGCAGAGATGGGATTGGGCCCTTTCTAAACTCGATTGCAAGTTATTGTATTGGGAGGGCATGCAAATCAATCTCACAGGTCATGCCATGGTAATCAATACCTTCCTCTTCTCCTCAACCATTTACTTTGTCTCGTGTTGGAGACCAAAAGATCAAGATCTTAGCAAACTGAAAAGAATATGTAGAAACTTTCTTTGGACAGAGGACTACGATAGGAGAGGAGTTCCCAAAATCAAGTGGTCTACTTGCATTAGCCAAAAAGAGTGTGGGGGCCTGGGCATTATGGATATTGAAGGCATGGCTGACAAGTTGGTGGCAAAATGGATCATCAAGACTTGGTGTAACTATGAGACCTCTTGGGCCAAGCTCATTTTCAGGAGCAAGAATTTACCTATGTTGGTGGGTCTCCCTAGTTGGAAGGACTTGGACCTCCTTACCCTCTTATTCTCCCCTATTCCAGTTTCACCGAAAAGCTCGAATATTGTTCACTCCCTATGGAAGAGTACGAATAAGTTCAAACAATTTGTCAAAGTCATTGTAGATTGGAAATGGGCAGCTGCTATTAGACAAAATGACTCAATATGGTTCCCAATCACGGGCATCAGAGGTGTGGCTTCCTGGAACCTCCAAATTGCCAAGAGGCTCTAGAACAGGGTTTTCAAATAGTGGAAACACCTCTCGAAACAAGAAACTGGCTAGTGGATCATATTTGAGGACATAGACCCTCAATCAAGAGTGAACTATGAAGAATGGACTCTCCTATAGGGCAGATGCTTTGCTTAGGAACGTTCAAAAACCTGTCTCCTCATTAGGCAGGACCTGCGTAGCCATCATGGCCTTATGTGGCACAATGGCAATTGTCTTCCCAAAATTCTTAGAATCAAGGGGAACATAGACTTTCACATCACACTTAACCAGAAGTGGTGCCTAACTTGGGCAAGACTGCATTGGGATTTGAAGCTCATGTCCTTATGGAATCCACTCATCGAGATCAAAAAATCCGTTCTCATGTGGAAAATTCTTCACCATGGTATCTGGACCAACCTAAAGGCCAACGAAATTTGTGGGGCCCTGCCGTGGTGTAAGTGATGTCACCGTAGCATGGAGGATCTTGGTCACATCTTCTTTGCTTGCCCCAAGTCGATCCTACTCTGGCAAACCCTCGAGAATATCTTGAGACTACAAACTCAGATCACCTGGAAGCAAGCTCTGCTAGGTGAAGAAATCGGCTTCTCAGCGGCACTTTGGAATGCTATAAGAGGGGAAACCCTCTGGAAGATCTGGAGGGAACAATGTGCCATGAATTTCAAATAGCCCCCTAAAGAGTGGTCGATCGAGAAATCTCTATTCCTCCTTGGCAAAATAATTTCCAATTGTAAGAGGTATCCTCCCTTTAGGTGTCATAAAATGTTTCTCATCAAGAACAACAAGCTCAAATCCAAGAGGCTCCTGCATGAAGGGGACGAGAGGATTGTTAACCTCCTTTGTCACATGCTTTAGGCTAGCAAGTTCCATCCCTGCTTTGTGGGATTCGGGGGGGGGGGGGGGGGGGGGGGGTCCCAAGGGCACTAGTCCCATTCACTTGTAACTTCTTTCTCTTCTTTAATTAAAGTCCGAGAGAGTAGGCCATGGCCGAACTTCCTTTATTTAAAAAAAGAAGAATTTAGCTCATTAGTTGCTTGATCAAAGCTTGAACACATTATGTGAGGCTTGCCAATTGGGAAAGAAAACCTAATACCATTCAAAAAGAGAAATTATGTTACATATCATTCACTTGATTTGATGCATGTAGATTTATGGCGAGCTACCAAGGAGATCTCAAATGGAGGTAATAGATAATTTGTAAGCTTAATTGATAAGTTTACAGGAATGACTTGGCTTTATTATACATCAAATGTTGGGAGAATACTTCTCCCATGAGTCCTTTGATTTTTTGGAAACCAATGGTATCAAGAGAAAATTGCATGTAGGTACAAACCCCAACAAAACGGGGTAGCAAAGAGAAAGAATAGGTATATTGTTGAGTGTGATAGGGCTATGATGAAGGAGATGGGAATGCCTAATTCCCATTGGGCAAATGCACGATCATTTCTATATAAATTATGAATAGAGCTTCCATATCAAGTACAATCTTCAATACCCTATAAAGCACAATATAATAAAACTAGATGTATCACACTTGAAGGAATTCGGTTGTATTTGTTGGGTCTTGGTACTAGGGGAATTGATAAGTAAGCTAGATGTAGATTAGAAAAGCGTGTGTTTATAAGATATTTGAGTGAACAAAAGGAGTGTAGATGCTATAATTCCATAACCAAAAAACTTAAGGTATCAAGGAATATAAAATTTTATGAGTTATCACCTTGGTATACTTCAAATGTATCTATGCAGGTTAATGAAGAAGATGAAGGAAGGCCTTCAAAGGATGAAGAAGATCCATTGAGTATGGAACTTAGTGGACCAAGTGATTCACACATGCGAATGCACTCACCATGGAGTTGATTGATGTTCGGAATAAGAAAATGCAAAGATAATAGAGATAGAAGAAGATGAAGGCTTTTTGGTGGACTTCGATGAAGACCATCATGTGGAGAAGGGGGAGATATCAAAGACAATAATCAAATACCCAATAAAAAGAAGGTTTATCCCCAACGAGGATGAAGAAAGAAAGTTAAAAAGGGTGAAATATCATGTGAAGAGGTTTATAAATGATTCATTTATGGATAGATAGTATGCATACATGTGTCAAGTGATTGAAGAACCCAAATGCTTAGAGATCGCGAATAAAATCACGGAATGGCAAGAAGCTATGGGAGAAGAAATTAGAGCTCTAGAAGACAAAAACACTTGGACATTGGTCACAAGGAAGAGAGACATGAAGGTAATTGGAAACAGGTGGGTATAGAAAGTGAAGATGCATTTTGATGGTAGTATAGCTAGGTACAAAGCAAGACTTGTGGCCACCAAGGGATTTTCTTAGACACATGGTATAGACTTTGAGTAGAAATTCGACCTTGTGTCAAAGATTACTGCCACTAGAGCCCTCATAGGGATTGCAACAAGCAAAGGATGGAAGATCTTTCAACTTGATGTGAAGAATGTCTTCCTAAATGGAGAGCTAAAAGAGATAATGTACAATCATTAGGTTTTTCATATAACAACAAAATGGATTATGTTTGTAGGTTAAAGAATGCCCTTTATGGTCTTCAACAAGCACTAAGGGCATGGAATCAAAGGCTTGTAAACTACTTGATCATTTGTGGATAAAAGCAAAGCAAGTTTGATCCTTCATCATTCTTTAGAAGAGAAGGTGATGCATCTATATACTTATGTGTCTATCTAGATGGCTTAACCATTATAGAGGACAATGAAGAAGGGATAAAAGAAATCAAGAAAAGGATTGGGAAGGATTTGAAGATCTCAAACCCTGGAGATCTAAGATAATTTTTAATTATTGAACTGATATACAAGGACAATGGAATTGGCTCATTCAAAGGAAGTACATTTTGGACATCATGAAGAAGTATGGTTTTATAGGTTCCAAACCATTGAGCAACCCAATGGAAGTGAATGTCAAATTTAGTTCAACTAAAGGTAATTAAATTTAAGATGCACTTTTATATAGGTCAATTGTGGGGCCTTTCAACACTACCATAATTACAAAACTAGATTTGGTTTATACATTTGGTATAATATCTCAATTTATGGACACACCTAGAGTTTCTCACTTGCAATAAGCTAAAAGAGTGCGAGGCACATTGATTGAAGGTCTTTTATATCCATTTGAAGATGTTTTTTCAAGTGAAAGTATACGCTAATGATGATTGGGATAGATCTAAAGAAAATAGGAGGAGTACAAGTGGCTTAATCCAAGAAGTTATAAACTTCTTATCCAACAACTCTTTCTAGTACATGATTGATGATAGATAATGGATAGATATCATAAATTTTCATTGCATTGATCTTTTTTCATATTAATGAATATTGATAGCTTTCAATCCCTTTCTTGCACTACCACGATGGGTGACACCCACTAAGTGTGCACATTTTCATTGATGAATTTTGTTGATGAAAGTTTATCAATCTCTTCATTAATCTTGGTGGAGTAAACATCATTATATGTGTAAGGTCTTTGTGTTATGTTTTTTTAATTGAATACCATTGGGATTCTATGTATGTAGACCTTTGTATTTTTAAATCTTTGTAACTCCATGCAAAGATGTCTTAGTATTATCATAAGTTATTAGACTGTGTTTTGAGTATAAGTTTCTGTTCTTTGATATCATAAATTTTGCTTAGTGGGGCATTTGATCTACTATTTTCCTATATTTCATTTTGCGTTTCTTAAAGTTATCATACACTTTGAAGCCTATACCACTACGTGGAGCTCGTGCCTTTCTATATGAACTTGTAGTCCTCAATCCACCTAGGTTCATCTAAGGTTTCTTCTAAGACTAGGCTTGCTTCCAAGATTTTGACCAAGAATAGATTTAAATCATTCCAATTCCCATCAAAAAATTCTTCTTCCACCAATTCATTGATACACACATCATGAGTAGCCAATATTTGAATCCATAAATGTGGATCAAATTCTTCATCAGTAAAAAGTTTCTTGACATAAACATGATCCTCTAGATCATTTGGATTATTTCCAAGGATAATGAGCCTACTTTTGAGCACGTGGTCATTTTCTAATGCAATATTTGTACATAGTTGGAGATGTGTATGCTCATGCATCCAACTAGGATTAGTAGTATTGGTGTTGTGAATAGATGTGGAATCATTGTCATATTTCTCATTGTGGATGGTATTTTGTGCATGCACATGTGGAAGAAACAACTTGATCTTGAGGCTACCCTACATGAGATGCAGGAACCACTTTGGAAGGTGCTCCTAAAGACATGAAATCTGATGGTTATGGGAAAAGTTATAAGCACCATGTGGTTGACCAAGATGGCGGATCTAATGGGCACCTTGGTTCCATTGATGTGAGGATGTACCCTTTAGTGTGGGGCCACTTCAAATCCATAATGTGTACTCACATCATTGATGATAAGAGCAGAAAGCACAGACAACATCTCAAATTGATAATATATCCCCATGTAATTTGACTATGTGCATTGATGGTGGGCATTGAATCTAAGATATATGCTAGTTCTATTTTTGGCAATAGGATTGCTTCGACAAGTGGATTGAGCAGCATATGTAGGGCCTAAAGGAGTTCTGGTATAGCCTAGTGAATGGACTTGGGGTGCATGTATATAGGCATTTGGCAAAGATGGTTGTCAATTCATGGGTTCCCCATTGGTTTGTGCTAGTGGATATGGTTTTGATATCTTTCCAAACCTAAACTCCATCTTTGCCATAAGCTTGCGGTCAATTCCTCTATCAAGGGATATGGAATCTTGGGTTTTGAGCTTTGCAACAGGTTTCCCCCCTTTGCTTCTAACCTTTTTAGGACAATATCAAATAGTTCTTTGACCGACGTTTTTGGTCTTTTGAGTTCAAGAATTTGATTCTAGGTTGGTAGATGAGATGATCCATATCATCTTCCATGTGAATACATCTTTGGATGCGTTCTGCCAAGGTTGATGGTATTGTAATGTATACCATGATTCTAAATTTTTGGCTTATGAGAATGTCTTGAAAAATGCCATTAAGTTTGCTTTAGAGTGACATTCCTTTGGGCTGTAGTGTCCAATTATAATTTGAATTGCCTTGGATCCCCTCTTATTGATTCACCTAGGTTGAAGTTCTTAATTCAAAGTTCTGTATAATCTCCAACCTTGGTTCTAGAGAGTGCTTGTGTTCTCAATGAGGAGAGTGTCTCTAACACTAGATCCCTTACGCTATGATGGTAATAAGATCTCTATTTTAGGTTTGATATTTGAAAACCTGAACCTACAATTAATGCCTTATGTGAAGATGAAAGCGAAAGGAGACATAAAAGTTGGGGGTATGAAAAGGAAAGTAGACATAAAATTTGAGCTTAATAAGGAAGGAGAACTATCTTAAAAGTAAGAAAGAGCTTGAGAGTGCTACTTTCTGAAGCTTCCCTCCACAATGATTGACAATATAGCTCACCCTTTTCATTGGGATGCAGCACAAGCCCCACTTATGCTAATGGCTGAGTTGCAATGCATCCAATTATGAGGAGGATGTTTCCATGTAGGTATGGATTGTCCATTCAAAGACTATAAGCCATCCCTTTACTATTTTCCAAAGTGAAAATCACTTAGACCTACTCGTATTAGAGTTGAACCCAACTTTCGGCCACCCCATTAGGGCTCTAGGGGATGCAAGAAGTACCAGCCCCAACATTTGTATCGCAAAAATTACTCGATTTAATTCAATTTTTTTTCCGCCCCTTACTACCAGGGTGCCAACCTTAAATCATGTGCATATCCTTTCTTTCTTCCATCAAACCTCCAAGTCATGTATGTATTCAAGTTCCCACAACAACCTATCCTAACATGATTATAGTAAGCAACAAGAGGGAAATTAGAGGTCTTGTGCAGTTGATGTGATAGATCCCGCATGTCCAGGCCACATGGATGAAATCTTGTGCATGGCTACATGGTGATGACAAGGTCCTTTAGGTTAAGTCCTTGGGGTGATGGCTTGATCTTGGAGCATGTCCACCATAATTCCTTGCTTCAATTCTTCACAACTCAGACCATGTTCTCTCTCTCTCTCTCTCTCTCTCTCTCTCTCTCTCTCTCTCTCTCTCTCTCTCTCTCTCTCTGAACCATCGAAGTCCTTTCGACGAGTCTCCATCTCCAACAACAGGTGATCAAAATTTTCTCCCTATAAGTATGCATGCACACAAAGTATATATGTAGTGTATGTAAAGTATACGTATGTATGTATATGCATGTTAAGTATGTATGTATAAAGTATACGTATGTATGTATATGCATGTATATAGACATGCGTACATGCATGTAAAGTATGTATGTCTGTACATTCACATTGTATGCATGAAATTAGATTATGTATGCATGTGTACATATGCACATACATATGCATGTGTGCATGCAAGAATGCATATATGCATGTATCTGTGCATACATGCATGTGGAGTATGTCTGTATGTGTGTGCGTATGCATTTTTTCATGTATGTATGCATCTAAATATGCATGCATACATATATGTGTGTATGCATGTATGCATCTAAATATGCATGCATACATATATGTGTGTATGCATGTATGCATCTAAATATGCATGCATACATATATGTGCGCATTCATGAATGCATGTACCTATGCGCATATGAATGCGTGAACAACTATTTATGCATGTATGCGTTCATATATGCATATGTTTATTCATTCATCTATGCATGTATCAATGCATATATTTATGCATATTTGTGCATGTTAGATATGTGCGTAGGTATATACACATATATGCATGTATGTGTTGTATATGTATGATTATGTATATGTGTGTGTATATATGTGTGTCTCTATGTATGTATGTGTGTTTGTGTATATTGTGCGTATATGGGTATGCCAAAGAGAAAAGAAGAAACATATGAAAGTTCTATAATTAGGACGAAGAAACTAAGAGGTATATGGGAATTTAAAAGAGAAAAGATTGAAGAGCGAAAGTGCATAGAGGGGAGAAAGACAAAGAAGAGTGAGAGGAAGTAGGAGAAAATGAAGAGAAGAGTAAGAGAAGATTTGTAGAGTAGTGTGGACATAGAGGAGCACTACAAGGAATACGGGCACATAGCGATGGTTAACACAACACAATTTCATCGCTATATACTTGAATCATGCATCACAACAAGCATTGAGCACATGGCGTCAGTTAAACGATGAAATCTTTGACATTCGTTTTGACATGTAAAGCGGCGTGCATTGTGACAGTAGCACTAAGCATCACTAAAGCGACGAAATAAAAAAGCATCAGATAAGCGACGCTCACTATGTCGCATAAACAACATTAAAAAACATCGCTTATGCGATGCATTTTGAACAGGCATATATGACGGTTTAACATCGGTTATACGATGGTTTTTGGACAAAAGAATAAAAAAGTTGCAGGCTCTCCGATCGGCATCTACATGCATCTGATCGAAGAGCTCTCCAACCTTCACAATTGCACTGCTCTTACAAGCAGAAACAATCGCTTGCTGAATTGTTCTTTTTTCTAATCTCTATCTTATTTTCTCTCTTTCTCTCTCTTTCTCTCCTTTCTACCTCTTTCTCTCTGAATTAGCTCTCTTTCTCTTTCTCTTTTGATCTCTCTCTCTCTCTCTCTTTATCTCTCTCTCTCTTTATTGCAGGTTATTCAAGAAGTTAACCAAGCAAAAAATAATATTGTAAGTATAATTTCCATTCTTTGTATATCATTTGAATTGTTTTTTCATTAATTAGCATACTAACACTTATTCATATGCACATATACACTTATACATGAAGGTGCATGTTCACACATATACACATATCCACATGCACATACACACACATATGCACATACACTTATACATACACATGCATATGCACAAACATTTCTACAAACACATAAACGGACTTGCATGCATGCACATTCACATGCATGCAAATACACATTGATGCAAATGGAAATGCATACACATGCACATGCATGTTTCATACATATACACATGCATATACATACACTTGTATATGTTTATACACATACACATACACATACATATGCACATACGTACATATACACACACATACACATATATACACTTATACATGCACATACACATACACACATACACACATACACAAACACATACACATGCACATACATACATATACACATATATATACCTGCACATACACACATATATATACACATACACTAACACATACATGCACATACGTACATATACACACACATACACATGCACATGAACATACACATACATATGCATATACACTTACACATGCACATGCACATACATGCATATACACATATACATATGTACATACATACATATACACACATATACCCGCATATACATGCACATATGTGCACAAACATACACACATACACATACACATGCATATACATACATATACACACATAGAATGCACATACACACATATACACAAACACTTACATACATACATGCACATACATACATATACACACACATACACATGTACATACACATACATACATGCACACCCACACACACATATATATATATATATATATATATATATATATATATATATATATACACACACACACAAGCACACATAAATATGAATGAATTATATAATTAAAGAAGTAAAACACATGCCAAATATAAACAATAATAAAAATCATTAGAACAAGACTTTTCATAACTTAATACCCTAGATAAAATTCAAAACATAATTGGAATGAACAATATATAGACTTTATATATATATATATATATATATATATATATATATATATATATATATATATATATATATATATATATATATATATATATATATATATATATATATATATATATCAATGTAAATATATATCCAATGTCATAATCAAGAATCCTAATCATGATTATCATCATGATCATCTGCATGATCTGATGTATCTGTAGTGGAATCATGGGTAGCGGTGCGAGCACTCTGTGGCAATCAAGATCGTCCCTCCTGTGTTTGTCTCTCCACCTCATCCATATCTACCTCTCCATAATACTCTTGTATTACATATAACAAACATAAATAAGTAAAACATACAAAACATCCACAAAAATAAAATAATTATATGAAATTTAATAATACTCACAAAAGCATATAGATGACATCACCTATACTTGCTCAAACACCGATATCCAAAATGTGTAGCACAGTCGATTTCATGTTTTGTAGGATATCAACCATAATCCTTTCGCTCCGTTGAAACAAATAAAAAAGATTAGTCTCTTGAGTTTTAACTAAAATAATAAAATATACTTTCAATAACACATATACTTACAAATGTAGCTACAGAACCATGATGGCCCATTTGGCCTAAGTGTGATGTGTGACCCAACTCAACTCTCTTCTTTGCAGCAGCCTGTTTATTTAATAGAAAAAAATACATAAATTAAATATAAAAAATTAATAACACATAAGAGAATTATAAATATAAACTATCAATTTGTATACCTTTTGCTGATGAAATGACTCCTGAAGACTTAGTTGTCTACAAAAAAACTGCCACGTCTCAGGTGGTATGTTAGGTTTCCTCTTATTTTTTTCCACCAGACAATATCTCCTGTTATTTTAATCTCAAACAGAAAAAAAGAATCAGAATATATACACATACATACACACATACACACACACACATATATATATGTATATATATATATATATATATATATATATATATATATATATATATATATATATATATATATATATATATATATATATATATATATATATATATGATAGCATATACTCATTTATATTTATATTGTATATATAGTTATATACATATTTATATTTACTATATATATATATTTATATTTATATATGATGTATATTTATTATATATATATTTATATACATATTTATATTACTGTATTTATATTTATTGATTTATATTTAGACTATATATATATTGATGTATATATATATTGTTATAAATATATATATATATATATATATATATATATATATATATATATAGCAGAATATATATTTATATATATACATGCACACATAAACATACATACATACATACAGACATACACACATACACTTATACATACGTACATACATACACACACATACACATATCCACACACACACCTACACATACTGCATACATACATACAAAATACATGCACACATTAACATATATACATACACACATACACTTATACATACATACATACACATGCATACACATACACATACCCACACACACATACATGCAAACATATACACATACATACATACATAAACACACATACACATGTCCACATATATACATACACACATACACATGCATGTCTATACACACATTCATACAAAATACATGCATTTATCCCACAAGAATGTGTATTTTTGTATATGTGAATATGTGTGTATATGTAAATGTGTATATGTGAATGTGTATGTATGTAAATAATCAGATTATTAATATCTAATACCATTATTTGTAGATTCTGATCAATCAAACCGAACTCCACCACCATCTCGTAATCGTGAAAGGACTATATACTGTAAGTATATAAGACTTTTAATTTGAAATATATTTGAAATATATTTGATAGATACATAATTGATATATGCTTTTTTATTGTTATAATCAGATTCTGATCAATCAGAGGGCACTCCACCACCTCCTCACCATGCAACAACTTCACATGTGTCCTCTCATAGGAATCATGATGAATTTTACTATCAAGAGCATATTATATGTTGGTGTAAGTTTTGTTATGGCACATATCGAAGGCCACAATGGAATGTATTAAGCATGAGGCAGAGTATGGTACTTTTGGGTGTGCACCACCACCTGGTCAACGTGATAATGCTTGGGTATGTATGTATAATGATGATGATGATAATAATTCTCATACTCATAATGCTAATATACCTCGTACACGTCATGGACTTGGTATTCATCAATGAAAATAGTCATGAATCACCATACATGGGTAGAGATGTAGCAAGATACATAGTTGTCAATGTTATTAATTCATTACATGCTTGTGATGAATATTAGTGAATTATGGATGGCGTAGACCTCCAAGAGCACCTTTTAGCTAGAGAGAAAATGAAAACTTTCTATCCACCTATCCTGTGTTGCATTGAAAAACTCTAATTTCAATCTCTTTTCAAAATAACGTACATATTTAATTTTATGTTTAAAGTTTACTTTTCATTCATTTATGGAATACTAATGATTTTCTATTAATGTGTGTAGATTCCAATGTATGATGTTGATGATATTCCACCACACCATTTAGAGTTGCGAGTAAGACCTTGTTTATCAGAAGCTTCTATGAGGAGGCTACGCAAAAGTGATCATGTGGAATATGCAAGGTTGAAAGACCTATATTGAAAAGAAGATAAAGTACAAGATTTGTGCGACAATGATGAAGATGATGGCATGGAAAATTTTATTGAGGATTGGTATCAAAATGACAGTGAGAGCATTGATATTTCCAAAAATGAGAAATATCTTCAAGAGGAATGTCTAAAGCATGTATATGAAGGAAGTCTCTTGAAACGACTAAGTGCAAGCTTACTTATTCTCACTCTTCAAAATTGTTTTGGATGGAGTAATGTATCTGTTTTAGCACTATTAAGGTATAATTTTTAATTTTCTATCTATCTATATATATACATGCATACACACACATATAAATAAATGCATACATAGACATACACATATAGATGAATGCATACACACATATAAACATACACACACATCTACATACATACACATGTTATGAAAGTAAGGCCAAATTATACATACCTGTACCGAATGAAGATATTATGTCCACCTAGCCTCTGGAATTGTCCGGCCAACCTTTAGAATCTTCTTGACACATCTGCTTCTCCTATTCTAGTCGACCTAATACCTGCACTTCTAACTCCTTTATGAACTTTGCATACAAATATTAAATATCAGTTAGCTATGGAGGTATTAGGTAGTTTGGAAAATAGAAGCAAATTTATCTAGAAGATTTTGAAGGATGGAAGAACAATTTTAAACGATGGGCAGAAAGAAAGCGTCCATTCAATGCAGGTTCTTGTTCTTACCTTAAATAAGATAAGGACAAGAACTTGCATTGAATGGACGCTTTCTGTCTACCCATCCTTTAAAACTATTTGTCCATCTTTCAGAATCTTCCAAATAAATTTGCTTCTCCTATTCTCCAAACTACCTAATACCTCCATAGCTAACTGATACTTTATATTTGTAAACAAATATGTAAGTCTTAGTTAGCAAGGCAAGTAATTGATTGACTATAAAATGGGAGACATCCAAACAATTCAGTGGTCTAGATATCTATGTGAAAGTCTGCATACCACAATAAACAAAAATAAAATTAGAAATGAAATCAAATATCCACACATACACATACATACATATACACACATACACATACATACATACATATACATACATACATATACATACATACATATACATACATACATACACATACATGTTGGGAAAGATGGATGGACACTTCAAGTGATGAGTAGGTACAACCAAATCCTACTTAGTACCAGCCCTTTCTGACTTCAGAGTTGATATGTGGGCCCTCTTAGCTTTCCAAAGACACCATAAATGTGTCTATGTACTTTGGAAATGATTTATGAAAAGATTGAATCAAAACAGACAACTTCCAAATAGAAGACTCAATGAAAACCTTCTATTTTGGATCATACACCTGCTGCTTGTAATGCTCAGTGCTACCAATACAATAGGAATTGGAAAAATTCCTTTTAGAGGTATCTAACTAACTTAGTAAGCTAATGATTCCAAGTAGAACCACTTGAAATGATGCACTATACATAGAGCAATCAACTTAGTAAATAAATCATTACCCCTGATTTTTTAGACCTCTACAGAGTTTGATCAATGAGTGCTTCAACTTTTCTCCAAATTGGCTGAATGGATTTGGTTCCAAATTTGTGAGCCTGTAGATAACTTTGAGCTGATTCCAACAAGCTATAGATCATTGAATTTGGTTGAGAAATGACTGAAATATGAGTAGCACAAGTTGACAATGAAGAATAACTATAACAGAGAGATCATAGATGAACAATGTAGATTTATAGTATTAATGAACAATGTTGTACAAGATCATAGGCTTGGTAAACATAGCCTTATGATGGATAGTGGTGTAGGCTACAATGTAGGCCTTAAACATACAAAAAATAGCAATGAAGAGCTCCGGATAAGTGACTTCTACACGCAACTTTTTCAAGCCACCTTTTATAAGTCTTGCATTCAAATTTGAATTTGAATTATGAACCTCAAGCCAAATGTGTAGGCTTGTGATTTGCACCAACAGCTTCCCCCACAAGCCAAACATTTAGGCATAGTCTTCATCTTCAACCTTCATGAATATCGTGCAATCCAATCATTGATTTGAACCTGCAAAGTTTTGTACCATCTAATGTTTTAGTCAACAAATCTGCACATTGCATATTAGTTGATACATATGCCAAGTGAATATCCTTGCTAAATAGCTTCTCTCTCATATAATGATAGTGGAACTCTATATGCTTGGTCCTAGCATGATAAATAGGATTAGCTGCAAGATGTAGTGAGCTTGTATTATCTTCAAAGATCCTTGGAGATGTAGTGTGTAATCCCAATTCTGTATATAACAATCTGATCCATATGGCCTCTTGAGTAGCATTGGCCAATCCTCTATACTCTGCCTCTATAGAAGATAGATCAATAGTAGGTTGCTTCTTTGAAGACCATGATATTGGCTTATCACCTGCAAATGATAAATATCCTGAGGTACTCCTCCTATCATCTTTGCATCCTGCCCCATCTGCATATGAATAAATCTTAATGTCCAAGTCTAATGTATAAGGGAAATATAGACCATGATGTTGAGTACCCTTAAGGTACTTCAAGATCCTTTTGGCAGCCTCCAAGTGAGGTGCCCTAGGCTTATGCATAAACTGACTTAGTACACTTACTCCATAAGCAATGTCAATCCTTGTCAAGGTAGCATAGTTAATGTTTCCCAAGTCTCTTGGGATGTCTTACAGTTTCTAATATGTGGAAGACAAAAATCAGAGATTGAGTTAAGTAAATAAGACCTTGCTAATGCATCCTTGGCACACCATGTGTTGAGTCTTTCATGTTCTTCTCTTTTAGGTTGTCCTTTGCTTCTGAATATGTGCATCTCCTCATCTCCTGAGATGTATCCATAGAGGCTCCTTCCTTGCAAGTATGTCTTCATCCTCAAGGACCATGCTTGATAGTTGTTCCTATCTAATTTATCAATGAAAGAAGGAAAACCATCTCCCATTCTACCTTAGCTTTGCTCTGATACCATTGTTGGGAAAGATGGATGGACACTTCAAGTGATGAGTAGGTACAACCAAATCCTACTTAGTACCAGCCCTTTGTGACTTCAGAGTTGATATGTGGGCCCTCTTAGCTTTCCAAAGACACCATACAAGTGCCTATGTACTTTGGAAATGATGTATGAAAAGATTGAACCAAAACAGACAACTTCCAAATAGAAGACTCAATGAAAACCTTCTATTTTGGATCATACACCTGCTCCTTGTAATGCTCAGTGCTACCAGTACAACAGGAATTGGAAAAATTCCTTTGAGAGGTATCTAATTAGCTTAGTAAGATAATGATTCCGAGTGGAATCACTTGAAATGATGCACTATACACAGAGCAATCAACTTAGCAAATAAATCATTACCCCCGATTTTTTAGGACCTCTGTAGATTTTGACCAGTGAGTGCTTCGACGTGCTTTTCTCCAAATTGGCTGAATGGATTTGCTTCAAAATTTCTCAGCATGTAGATAACTTTGATTTGATTGCAAAAAGCTATAGATCATAGAATTTGGTTGAGAAATGACAGAGACATGAGCAACACAAGTTGACAGTGAAGAATAACTATAATAGAGGGATCATAGATGAACAATGTAGATGTATAGTATTAATGAACAATGTTGTACAAGATCATAGGCTTGGTAAACATAGCTTTATGATGGATAGTAGTGTAGGCTACAATGTAGGCCTTACACATACAAAAAATGGCAATGAAGAGCTCGGGATAAGTGACTTCTACACGCGACTTTTTCAAGCCACCTTTTATAAGCCTTGCATTCAAACTTGAATTTGAATTCAAATCTTGGCTCTCTCTAAAAGTAATCCTTCAATCTAGGAAATATTCCCTCAATGAAGTAGATTCTTTTCTAACTAACAATTCCACGACTTATTGGTAGGTGATTACAAATATTCTCAAGTAAAAAAAATGACTTTTACAAGGGTAAAAGGATAAATTTCCACTAGCAATGGTTTCCATGGAACTTCATATCTTTATGAACCTCAAGCCAAATGTGTAGGCTTGTGATTTGCACCAAAAATACATAAATACACATACATACATACATACACATACATACACACATACACATACATGCATATATGCATACGCATACACATACACATACACATACACATACACATACACATACACATACACATACACATACACATACACATACACATACACATACACATACACATACACAAACACATACTCTTAGATAACTCTTTTGCCATGGCTATAGCGAACTGCCGTCCTGCATACACACAGAGATTTGCATCCAAAAATCCACCCAACCGCCGAGCGACTTACTCCAAAGACTCACGTATGAGAGTCTCTTCTCATGAGTTCTCTCTCTAGTATTATATACAATGCATCTATTTGATGCCATGTGGCAAAACATGCCACCTCATCTTAGAGGTATTCCCATGTAACACCCATGATATGACATTTCCTTCCCCTTGAAAACATTTTCGTCCTCGAAAATGTAGATGAAATGTCCATAATGGAAGAAGAAAGTGCTCGAACTCCCCTGAACCCCATGTACGCTATGTACATGGTCATCTCTGTGTGTTGTTTCCCCATGTTCTTCCCCTTAAGAAGTCTCATATGAGATCATCTCAAAGGTGGGAAACCGTCTGAGTGGTGCCTACTATCTCCCATATACACCCCACCTCCAAACTATCACTCCCATAACATACAACATCATCAAAATGACCTAAGTCCATATGATGTATCCTCTATGGAGTAATAATATGAGAAGCCAGTGTAAAGTGCCAAACTTATAAGCTTGACCATACCATAGTGGAGATAATAAACCATAGAATCCTCTGAGATATAGAATAAAGTCCCATAAAAAGTGACTTCAAACCCATCTAGGAGTAAATGATAGATTGCCCTCATACCACTCTAGGTCTTCCTAACCTTGAGTGTAATCACAAGTAATAGTTTAATCTAAACTACCTTGTGAACTATGCAAAACCATCATCCAACTCATATATAAGAATTTATCGGTAGTGAAATGAAATCTCTACATTCCACGAAGCAAGATGTCTTTGGTTTTTCATCCATTTTCTTTGGACTTAGTTCTACTGGAAGAGAATCTATTGGCACTAGTGCAAACTCTAAAATTTCTCTTCCCTGTAGTTTGCCATATGAATGTAGAAAGTATTCCCTTTGAGATTCAGATAATCCCTAAGTGCCCATCCTCCTAACTGATGTTTACTCATCATACTCATGATGTAACACCAACTAAGAGTTTGGTACCCTAATAGGCTAGATATATCCCCATATCCTGGAAACTCAAAAGAGAAGTATCATCAATCTACTCCCAGTCTAACTAATGTCAATAACTAGATTATCTCATCTAGTCAAAGACATCACTGAAAATAGCATAATTGCTTCTCTCTAGAGTTTACAAGTGAGACTCAATCTAACCATCATGATTAACCAATCTCCCTCTTGCCTTTGATAGAAGAGTACCACTTCTATCTAAACAACCTAAAAGTGAGAAAGTGAAACCCTCTCTCTCTCTCTCTCTCTTTATTCAATCTCTTCTAAGGAAAAGAGCTCTAGCAGTGGAACCTATTCCACTTTCCCTTTCCCTTTGAAAGAGATTCTATTGAATCCATTTACTCTGTTCCTCAATGAGAACATGTACATAAGTTCTCCATGTTTTCCTTCAAAACTAGAGGAGAAAGAGACTCCCATGTGAAGGAAAATTACATTGAAAAGTAGAGTAAATGAATTCCTTCTGAAATAAAGACTAAGAGATGTTTCCCAAACACCTCTTCTATCTAAAGGAAAACATACGAAGAAATCATGTTTTCCTTTCCTTCTTTTTCTCTCAAAGAGCAGGAGCTAAAGTGAGACCACTAAGCTAAAGTGAGATCTCTTCTTGATCTCTAAGCTGATTCCCACTTTTTCCTTTCTTTAAAAGAGAAACTTATGAATTCATTTAGTCATCTCTTCCATAGCTAACACATAATCCCTCATTATACATATTCCTATGAAAATGGAGAACAAATCTTCCCTGACTAATGAAGGTGTATATAGTGAAGAGTGGAGAAAAATAAACTCCTCATAAGGGTCAAAGCCCTCTACTAGAATGGTCAGCAATGATATGACATGATACCATAAACACATCTGTATCCATACTAAAAAGCTATCTCTACCAACGGTCCTCTGTGGATGGATCTATACGATCCCATAAAACTCATGGAACTATCCTTCCTAAAAACCTGAAAATGAGTATGTGATACCAATGGTGATGAAATCACCCATCACATTCTCTATCGGAAGAATAAATCTTCCCTATATTATGAAGGATAACTGCCAATCCTAAGGAGATGTCTACTAAGACCTCTCCTCCGATCTAGTGAGACATGACGCCATGAATGATGAGTCCTTTTCTCCTAGCCATAGAAGAAGAGTGCTCAAAGGGAAGTCATTTCCACCGTCCCATACCAGTGGAACCTTCTTCCAATCCATGTTATCATACCTACACTGAACCAAATGTATATTCCATACATATGTAATGGAATATGCAGGTGGAATCTAATGAGTCCCATATCCTAAAATCATGTCAGTGGACTCAAATGAGTCCCATGTCCTCGAACTAGTTGGTTTGGTTCTAGTCAGTATGTGATAATGGATATCAGTTTCTGTTCCGAACCAACTTGTCCCTAGGTACAAAGACTATGTCTGAGTACCTCTCTGTAGATCTCGATATACATATACATGTATTGGGTACCCCAACTATTCCTGACTAAGGGATCTATGCTCTATACCATAGAGCTAGTGCCATACCTGTGGCCTTCCTAACCATCACTCCAATCATATAAGCACCCGTCGATGCTGTCTCATGAAACCCATCTGTGTGATCCCAACTTATTGGTTTCCTTAGTAGTGTAGCAAAAATGCTTCACTACTTGCTCAAGTGATGTGTATGAGTGAAGCTAATCACTCTTTGGGTATTCTTAATAATACCCCCATAGTCTCCTAATCATCATGTGAGACTCTTGTGAAGATAAATAAATCTTCACTGACTTAGAGATTATCAAAATGTATCTCTCGTGGCTCTATGCAACTTCCTATAAGCTATAGGATTGCTTGTGCACATTACTAATGGTGAAGGTGTAGCTCCTTCCTTTAGCAATCCTATAGTCTAATTCCAAAAGGAATATTTGTAGGGATCCTGTTGCTACTGAATGCCTTATGTATAATACTATGATGGTACTGAGTCCATCAAATACATGCTTAGAAGCATGCCTACATCTTATTGAAGTTTGCAGAAAGGGCATGTTACCATGCCATAATCTTCTTACCTAAAGGCAAGTGCGTATATAACGCCATGAGAGGGAAAAATTTTCGACAGCATTTCCCCAAGAAATGGAATCCCAAAAAAAATTATAACCAATAGCTCAGTGGCACACAGGCCACCAAACAACATAGGGCTTGACACGCCCATGGCATGCACGCCATAAACTAATATATGGATTCCATAACCTGCAAAAACATAAGAGCAATTGCTAGCAACAATTCTCTATGTTGCATAGCCATATAGTTTCTGCAATCCGCTTTCCTGCAAACAATCAAAAAGTGTACTTCTCGCCTATTGATCCATACTTTTAAAATTTAAACAATGATCAATATTTGATGTATGCAATCCAATCTATGCATGTACATACAGAACGTGCCATAACATAAAGTAAAATGTCTGAAGCATAAAGCATACATCCCTGAATAGTGTTGATTTTGGAATTGCATGCATCCAATCCTTCTCGACAAGCTTCGAGACCTCTACACCTTCCTCCTCAGGTCCTAACATAAACTTTGAAGTGTCCGAAAACATCGGAGCACTCCCCAAAATATAAAGCATGGTCAGGTGATTACCAAAATAACGTAAATTTAGTCAAAAAATGCATTAGTAATCCTTCTTTAGACCTGCAAAAACCATTTTAGGACCTGAAAATGTTCATAAATTGAAATATATAGCATGTGCAAAGAAATCTAAGTGAAATCACTCAAATTGCCTTCCCGGTTTGAAAGATATGGCTCCCGGAAGGTACTCGCCAAAAACTGTTCAGACTTTGCAGAGCTATGCAGACCTGCAAAAATACTTATTTTCCAAAAGTTCTTTTAATAAACTGAAAGTAGACCTTGTGCTCTTTGAAAAGAGCCATAGCACATCCAATTTGGAGTTTTCGAGCTCAAGATATGGCCATTCCAAGTGGGACATGCCAAACTAGTGGACTGTTGGAGGGGCTGGAAAAAGTGTGAAAATGTGATTTTTGGGGTGCCCCAAAGCATTCTTCCATCAAGCAAATCCTAAAATTCTCTCCATAACCTCAGAGAGTGATATATGAAGATGCTCTGATACCATTCTTAGATAACTCTTTTGCCATGGCTATAGCGAACTGCCGTCCCGCATACACACAGAGATTTGCATCCAAAAATCCACCCAACCGCCGAGCGTCTTACTCCAAAGACTCACGTATGAGAGTCTCTTCTCATGAGTTCTCTCTCTAATATTATATACAATGCATCTATCTGATGCCATGTGGCAAAACATGCCACCTCATCTTAGAGGTGTTCCCATGTAACACCCATGATATGACACATACACATACACATACACATACACATACATATACACATGCACATGCATATACACATCCACATACACATACACATAAGCATCCACATATACATACACATATGCATATATATATATATATATATATATATATATATATATATATATATATATATATATATATATATATATATATATATATATTTATTTATTTATTTATTTATTTATTTATTTATTTATTTATTTATTTATTTATTTATTTATTTATTTTTATTAATATGACTTTTTTCATGAACTTACAGGTTATTGTCTAAAAAGTTTTTACCAAGTGAGAATATTTTTCCTACCTCACATGATGAAATGAAGAAGATAATCAACAATCTTGGTATAGATTATCAGTGTATACATGCATGTCCTAACGATTGCATTTTATATAGAGGTGAGTATGCAGACTATTTGGCATGTCCAAAATGTCAATCTCCTCGATATAAGGACGAAGAAGGTAAAATTCCAAAAAAGGTATTGAGACATTTTCCATTGGCTTCATGCATTAGAAATGTGTTTCAAGACCCTCGAATTATCAAAGCTTTTGACAAGGAGACATGATCATAAAAGTACTGATGGTAAATCAGAATTCCAACAGATAGTGCATCTTTTCAGCATATTGTTTCTACACGGATTGATTTTGCACAAAACCATAGAATCTAAAGTTAGGAGTTGCATTAGATGGGGTTAATCCATTTTCCATGAAATCTAGTAAATGATGAACATGGCCAATGGTAGTCATAAACTACAATCTTCTGCCATATCTTAACATTAAAAAGGAACATATAATCCTTTGACTTTTAATCCCATAAAAAAGACAAGTTAAAGACATGAATATATATCTTGCTCCTCTCATTGACGATCTCCAAGAGTTATGGAGAGGCATTAATGTCATTGATGTATCGAAAAGCATCAATGAAAGATATAATATGGTTTGTGATATTGTGGCTTGGACTATTCATGATTTTCCAAGATATGGTGTTTGTTTAGGAATTGATGTAATTTCTTTTATTGAATATGCATACAAATATATGTGAGTTAATCTAATTATATTTTTATCACTTTCGTAATGCAAGAATATCTACTAAGGGTTATAAATCTTGTCCATATTATGGTGATTGGTTGAGATCAATTTATAGTAAGAATCTCGACAAAAATATTTATCTTTGACATCGATGATTCTTTCCTGATGATCATCCATTAAGATGTAAAAGAGAAGTGATAGATTTTAATGGAAAACTTGAAACAGTTCAGTGTCCAAAACCAATGACGCCTATGGATTCGTATCGATAATGGACAGATGGGCCTCTCATAGATCTAGAATGAGAAATCTTTAGTAATGAGGAAGATAATGAGAATGTCAAGAGAGGTAAAGGAAAATTGGCACTCACAGAGGATATATCAATATGGTAAAATTGTGAAGTATTGAATAGAGTTAAAGGTCTATCATCTTCATGATCCTATGCATATATTCAAGAATATTGGTTATTCATTATGGGAGCATCTTCTTGGATTAAAAGACACCATAGCATCAAGGAATGATTTCAAGGACCAAAACTCAAAACCAAAGTTATGGCTAGTTTTATATAGACATCGACAAGAAACAACTTATGCACCTGCTCCTTGGATACTATGACAAAAGAGATGCAAACTATCAACAATAGGATTCGATTGATTTGGACTCCTATAGGATATGGAGCATCTTTCCATAACATGTTTACGATGGATGATAAGAGCTTATCTAGGTTAAAGACACATGATTGGCATAAATTTTTGAAGCACATTTTACCTTTGGTTATTGATGGATGTACAACGAAAGGAGTACGAGATGTGATCTATCGTCTTGGATCGCTTATAAGGTAATTATGATACTTTTATATTTAATATATATGACTATTTGATATCTTTTATTTTTTGAATTAATTTCTTTATAATTTTTTTTATGATGTGTATAGGTGGATTACATCAAAAGAGATTGATAGACACTCGATCCCAAAAAGGAAACGTGAATGCAAGGAGCTATTATGTTTGATGGAGAAAGAGCTTCCTACTTCATTTTTTGATATTGAGGTTCATTTATTAGTCCATCTTCTGGATGAAATGGAGATTGTAGGTGTTGTCAACACTCGATGGATGTTTTGGGTCGAGAAATTTATGGGAATATTAAAAGGTTATGTGCGGCAAGGAGTGAAACCAAAAGGATCTATGGCAAAGGGTTGGATGCTTGAGGAGTGCATGTACCATGTTAGTGAGTACCTTGAAAGAGTTCACGAAGAAGCTCCACATGCATGGACCAACAAGTCTTCTTCAAAAATAACAGACGAGGTATTATCAAGTAAGGGAGTTCCATTTTCATTTACATTACGAGAAAAGAATGATGTTTCTACTTTTGTAGCATATAATAGCGAATGGATGCAAGCATTCATTAGCGACCACGAACAAGAAGTTCAAAATCTCCGAAGGAAAAGACAAAGAAACAAAAGATATAGATGTGATCTCGATAATAATAAGATTACAAATATATCTTCTTTCATGGATTGGCTATATACTTGTTTGCAATGAGCCAATGCAAATAATGAAGAAATCTTAGATGAGCAGAGAGACTTAATGATAGGTTGTGAATGAAAGGTAATTTTATTTTAATAAAATTCTATTTTTTTACTTATGTATATTAGTTTCTTATTACTAATTTAATTTCTTGTGCAGGCTCGAATGTTCATTAATATGTGAGCTTTTGGATAGGCATATTAGAATCAAAGCTATTGATTCTTTACGTAAAACAAAGGATTCTAGCATTGTTGCTTCTTTCAAGCAACTATTACGTGCGAGCTCAAAAGACATGAACCTTATAGATGGCGAACTTGGTTACGTGGGAAGTGTTGTTGGTATACACAAAATATCATTTCGTATATTCAAACAAGTAAAAAAAATTTATATTTTTTATGATAGAGTTTATTATTTTTTTAAGCACCTAATAATGGTTTTTTGTTTTTATATATTTTGATAGGTCATTTTGAAGGTTGATTGGTTTTGAGCCGAGTATAAAGGTAGTAATTCCACATTGAGAAAGGAATTATCTGGGTTTTGGGCAGTTGATTCTTCCAAGGTAATGTGATCTACTAGAGAACCATATATTCTTGCTAGGTATATTGAACAAGCATTTTTATAAAAACCATGATGCTCATCCTTGGTGGCAAGTCATTCATGTTCAACCTAGAGGTAGTTCATTGTTTGAACAGTTTATTGTTACAGAGATCGAAGAAAGCCCTCTTGATGATTCACCATCAGATACTAATACATCAACATCTCAAAGAGAAATCAAAATCATTGTACATGACAATGATACTAATCTTTTTTATGAAGACGATAATACTCTACATGCTGATTCTATTGATAATGAAGATGAGACTATATTGATGTCTTACCAAAATTATGGTAATAATGAAAACATATGAATAGTTTAGATAGTTAATCCTACCCTAGTTATCAATCAATAACTCGAATCATTTGAATGGGTATTAGATAATAGATTCTCCTTTATTCAACCAGAATACCAGTGAATCCCACAAGAGAGATGAAATCATGTCACTCTTTTAAGTTAGAACATGAAGCTCGGGGGTATGCCTAAAATTTTATATATAGATTTATTTTTTAGGACAAAATTTTTTTCATATATGTATGTATATGTGTGTGTATTCATGTGTATTATATGTATACATGTGGTACTATGCACATATGTGTGTTTCATGTATATGTATGTGTGTGCATGTGTGTGATATATGCATACATGTGTTAGTATGCACACGTGTATGTATGCGTATGCATTTGTGTAATATATGCAAGTGTGTTTATAATTGTGTATGCATGTATAAGTATACATGTGTGCATGTAGGCATGTATATGTGATGTGTATATATGTATATGTGTACATACAAATATGTATGCATGTATATGTATACATGTATGCATGTAGGAATGTATATGTGATACACATGTATCTACTCCATCATTTTATATATGTGTATATGTATCTACATGATGTGTATGTACCTTTATATATATTATGGTCCTTGTTGTTTCGAGTAGCTATATATAGAGGCATAAGGTTGGAAGGATAGACATCTCTCTAGTAGGTGGTGGGAGGAATAGATGCAATGTGTACATATACTTCAACCATATGCCAAAAAGGTTGAATTAGACTTTATAAATTAGGTTTGTAAAAATCTAAGATCAGAATTCGTGTTTCCAAATTAGGGTTTCTGAAATAGGGTTTTTGAATTAGGATATGTATATAAATATCATATATATATATATATATATATATATATATATATATATATATATATATATATATATATATATATATATATATATATATATATATATATATATATATATATATATATATATATATATATATACATATATATAGTACATATGTGTATATATATCGGTATGTGTGTATGTATATACTGTTATAAAAATATATGTGTATTGTTATAAAATTAGATATATAATGTTATTTATATATTTATAATAGCATGTGTATGTATGTATGTATGTATGTATGTATGTATGTATGTATGTATGTATGTATGTGTATATATATATATATATATATATATATATATATATATATATATATATATATATATATATATATATATATATATATATATATATATATATATATATATATATATATATGTGTGTGTGTGTGTGTGTGTGTATGCATGTGTATGTGTATATATGTGTGTATATATGATTATGTGAGTTTGCATGTGTGTACATATGATTATGTATGTGTATGTGTATGTGAGTATGTGTATGTGTCTATGTGTATTCATGTATATGTGTGTGTCTCCATGCATGTGTGTGTGTGTAAATGTGCATGTACGTGTGTGTATGTGTGTGTGCATGTATGTGTGTAACTCCAGCCACACTCCTTTCTCTCTTTCTCTCATATACATACATACATACATAAACACACATACACATATCCGCATATATATACATACACACATACACATGTATGCATCTGACGTGATGTGCGTGTACATTTGTGTATATATATGTGTGTGTATTTATGTGTGTGTATATAAATATGTGTATAAATATATATATGTAAATATATGTGTGTATATATATATAGTTACACATACAAATATAACAAATAAAAGCAATGCATACTCTGCATTATCACAATGATGAGCCATAAGTGTTCACATCGCTTTCAAACACCACTTGTGCGACCACCAATCCCAAATTTTGTCTCAAGTGACTAAGTACATATTTTTTATCCCTCTCATTATGCTCACTAAAAAATCATGTAAATAAAACATAAAATATTTATTTCAATTTATATGTAAAACTTATACTTACTTCCACTCCAAGTGGACAAGGTGTAGGTAGGAGTCACATAATGGTCACATTCTCCTTCTGAACTCCATTCCATTCCCTATATACACTATTTGCATTTGCCTCTATATCGCACTCCAGCCCTAGGGTGCCTATGCATGTCCTCATAGGCACCTGTGCTCTACTCTCATGATCTAGAGGTGGTATAGGTGTCTTGAAAATAGATAGATAAAAATAAATGAAAATATGTGTTATAATATCACTAAAAAACATTTTGTGAAAAAAAACATACCTATGGGCAGATAGTTCTCTTCCTGCATGTGGAGCCACAGAAGAGCTCTCCTCTAGTCGCTGGATAAGCATCCAAATCGTAAAATCCAACTCATCATCAGGCATCTCTGAGTACTCATGCATGACAATCCCTAAGGTATCATGCGGAACTCTTCCTCTCATAAGACTTTTTATGAGAGTAAGTTTCGCCTTTCTCTCTCTACTAGGATCCATAATATCTGTACATATAAAACAAAATGAGTTAGAAATCAATATACGTATGTGTATATATGTATGCATGTATATGTATGTGCGTGTGTATATGTATATGTGTATGCATTTGTATGTGTGCATTGTGTGTGTTTATGCATGTGGTTGTATGTGTGTATGTTTGTGGGCAAGTATGCATGACGTGACGTGATGTGCGTATACATATATGTATGTGTGTGTGTATATGTATGTATATGTATATATATGTGTATGCATGTGTATGTGTGTATGGATGCATATGTGTATATGCATGTGTGTATGTATGTGTGTCTATATGTGTGTTTGTATATGTGTTTATGTATATGTAAGTACGTATATGTGTGTGTATGCGTATGTAGGTGTATATGTGAGTGTGTGTATATGTGTATGT
>CM035427.1:144351288-144368788 GCA_020310875.1 Ceratopteris richardii | reverse complement strand
ATATATATTAATATAAAATACCCTAATTTCTTATGTGTGTATATGTGTGCATGTGTGTATGTATATGTGTGTATGCATACTTATATGTAAGTAAAAACCCTAAAACCCTTATCCTAAAGACCTAGACCAAAAACATGTATATATGTGTATGTGTGTATGCATGTGTATATATATGTGTATGTGTATATGTGTGTAAGTATGTAAAAGCCAAAAACCCTAATCCTAAAACCCTAATCCTAAAACCCTAATCTTAAAACCCTAATCCTGACACCCTAATCCTAAAACCCTAATCCTAAAACCCTAATCCTAAAACCCTAACCCTAAAACATGTTTATGTGTGTATGTGTGTATGTGTATATGTGTGTATGTATATGTGACGTGTGTGTATGTGTTTGTGCATGTATGCATATGCATATGTGTGTATGTGTATATGTGTGTATGCATATGTGTATGTATGTAAAAACCCTAACCTAATCCTAAAGACCTATACCTAAAACATGTATATGTGTGTATGTGTATATGCATGTGTATATATATGTGTATGTGTATGTGTATGTATGCATGTGTGTATGTATGTAAAAGCCAAAAACCCTAATCATAAAACCCTAACCATATATGTGTGTATGCATATGTGTATGTATGGAAAACCCTAAAACCCTAATCTTAATGACTTAGACCTAAAATATGTATATGTGTGTATGCATGTGTATATATATGTATATATGTATATGTGTGTATGTATGTAAAAGCTAGAAACTTAATCCTAAAACCCTAACCCTAAAACATGTACATCCGTGTATGTGTGTATGTATATGTGACGTGTGTGTATGTGTATGTCGGTGTATGCATGTGTATATATATGTGTATATGTATATGTGCGCATGTGTATATATATGTGTGTGTGTATGTACATGTGTGTGTATGTACATGTGTCTATATGTGTGTCTCTTTTGTGTGTGCATATATGCATGTAAGTATATGTGTGTCCATGTGTATGTATGTGCAGTATGTATATGTGTGTATGTGCACGTAAGTATATGTGTGTCCATGTGTATGTATGTGTAGTATGTATATGTGTGTGTTTGTATGTATGCATATGTATGCGTTTATGTATATGTGTATGTATGTACATGTGTGTATTCATATGTGTGTATGTATGCATGCATATGCATGAATATGCATGCGTGTATGTATGCATGTAAGTGTGTGTGTGTGTGTGTATATGTGTGTCTCTATGTGTGTATGTATATATGTGCATATGTGTGAAAAAGTGTGTGTATGAATATGTGTGTCTCTTATGTGTGTATGCATGTGAGAGTGTATGTGTATGCATATGTGTTTGTATGTGTGTGTATGCGTATGTGTGTATGTGTATGCATGTGAGAGTGTATGTATATGCATATATATGTATATGCATATATATGTGTATGCATATGTGTATGTAAGTGTGTACGCATGTGTGTGTATTTGTGTATCCATATGCATGTGTATAATGTAATATGTATGCATGCATATCGATGTTATTCTTTGGATTGCTCTCATCAAAGCCCAATCAACATCGTCTCTCATCAAAGTACAACAAACCGATGCCAAAAAGCTCCCGCAAAACAAAATAAAAGAAAAAACATAAAAGAAGAGAGAGGGTGAAAGAGTGTGCGCATCACTTACCAAGATGCGAGAGAGAGATGTGTGTGTGTAGAGAGAGAGATCTGTGTGTGTGTGTGTGTGTGCACAAGATGATCACAATGAAGGTGGAGGAGCATAATGCATGTGTACAAATTCAACAATAATAGTATGCAATTCAAAACAGCAGGGAGTGTTGTCTTTTTGCTCTCGGGTTATTAAAATGCACTGTTGGTATAAGTGTCAGTATAAGTGCTGGTATGAGCATTGGTATATTCCTGAGATTATCAATGCTTATATCGATGCTTATACCAACAGCAATATTTTTCAGTACTGATACCTACGACAACCTTTCAATAGTTATATTGTCACCCAAGTGGTTGTCGATAGAGCTAGCGTGACCTTTCAAGACATTTCCAACGATCATAGCAACTCGGGGTATGACCGTCGATATGGGTAGCATCAGTATACCCCTCATATGTCGTAGTGTCTATTGGGATTCATTCCAAGTGATCTAGGGTTCATTTAAAAGCTAATTAAGCCTAGTTTGAGTGTATTAAGTCTTTGGAGTTTTCTATGGAGTATCATGAAAGGAACTTCCCAATCATAGGCTAGTCACTTTCACTATGAATTAAGGTCCTAGGAAGGTTCGCATGCCTACATCTAAGGTGATCAATGGTATAATTGAAGTTCAGGTGAATAGAAAGCTTGGGAGTCCCGTTCCAAATGTTTCTCTAGATCATGTGTCTCCATCTCTCTCACATGGGTTCGAAATGACCCGCATGGAAGTAGTGAAACATCTCCGACCATTTTTTTGGCATCGCCATAGGCATTTGTATACTCATCGATATGCTTGCTAGTACATCCATCCATATGTGTGTTGTAAACTTTTTTTTTAATCCATATTTTCTTTACACATTTAGCCATGTGAACATTGACACGTATAAAAGCTTTAGATGTGACTTTTCAATGCTATTTTCAACACGTCCATAAAAAAATACAAGCGAAAAATGACCTATATTGGTCGTCTTGTCAAAAAGCTGGAAACAAAAACATGAATGTGCTTCAGCCATCTCCAAGAGCATCAAAGCCCTCTATATATGCACATGATGAAACTATATAAAGAGGAAACTAGAAAGTGACCCATAATGCCTAAACTAGTCTAAATTGACAAGTTCACGGATTAGATAAAAACACAATGATCTACGTTAAAATCTGAGCTAATGGTACACCTTCTCTTCTTCTACAAATAAATAATTATCGAATAATAAAATCTGTGTTTATGTGACAAATCTTCCATCGGGGAATTTGGACCAATGTAAAAGCTAACAAAATTTGCGGGGTTCCCTCTTGGTGTAAACAGTGCCTACATGGCAATGAGGATTTGGGACACCTCTTCTTTTCATGCCCCAAGTCAATTTTGATATGGCGGACCCTTGAGAAAATCATGATTCTACATGAACAAATAAATTGGAAGCAAGCATTGCTAGGTGAAGCGATTGGATGCTCTTCAACCTTGTGGAATGTTATAAGAGGTGAGACCCTCTGGAAGATCTGGAAAGAGAGACGTGATGCTAACTTTGGTCACCCTCCTAAAGAATGGTCGATCAAAAAATCTCTTTTCCTTTTAGGCGAGAGAATTTCCAATTGTAAGAAGCCCCCACCTTTTAGACATCATAAAGTGTACTTCCTTGAGAACAAGAAGATTAAAAGCAATTGGGCCCCACATGAGAGAGAAGAGAGGATTATCAAACTTCTTTGTAAAATCCTCTAGAAATGCATAGACAACCCCTGCTTTTTGAGATTTGGGGGATCCCATGGGTACTAAGCTTGTTCTCTTGTATTGCTGTTTGCTATTAATTAAAAGTTGGGAGAATAAGCGATCGCCAAACTTCCTTTTGAGAGAAAAAAATTGTGTGATATCTACCGGCCTGAACCAATAATGCCTAGTGTGTATCATTGCTTTGATCTATTTACTCGAACACTATGTTTGATTTCATCATAATGAAGCTCTTATCAAACCCTAATTTTGAGTTGACCAAATTTCGCTTTCTTTCAGCAACTTGACTTTTGAGGAGCTAATGATGTCATAGATACGAGGAGATAATGGAGTTTACATATTGTTTCGCTGACCTTGTTCGAACAATATAGGAGCACCGAATGGGTTTTGATGCCATGCAGGCTTTCTTCTCTTCTTAGCAAAGTTTTGCTTGATCTATGTGGAGGGATTGACTTGCTAGGCATGAATTCCGGTGCTGCGCTGGATTGGAAGTTTGAAGGTGCTTGAGCCTTGCTGATGTAACCCTTCGGCCTTAAGACAGTTGACTTCCTAGATTTGCACTACTAAGAATCTATGGTAGGAGTTTATTGGTGCCTATTACGGTATGCAGCCAGCCTTGCACCGAGAGAGAGAGAGAGAGAGAGAGAGAGAGAGAGAGAGAGAGAGAGAGAACGTGACATTATGGAGAGCCCCATTCCAACATTAGCTGCACGTTTGTTTCTATCTTTCCCGCCCCCAGGTCTTCTTCTACTTTTGTCTTTGGGGGATGGGATAGCACAGTTATTAGCAGGCTCTAACCTTGCAGCTTGATGAAGAGGATTTGCTAACTTATATGAGTAGCGTTGAAGGCATAACGGTATGTTTCGATTCTGATAGCAGAAGTGTTAATTAGCGAAGCTGGAAGTGGAGGCATCCGTTGCGCGCGAGTGCACCGTGGATTCGTGTGTCTGTTTATGTGTGTGTGTGTGTGTGTGTGTGTGTGTGTGTGTGTGTGTGTGTGTGTGAGAGAGAGAGAGAGAGAGAGAGAGAGAGAGAGAGAGAGATCTGGAACCGTGTATTACGTCAATTGTGCAGAACAGTTTGTCTCTTTTAGGTTTTTACCCATACGTCAACTTAGGCTCGGGATTCGGGAGTCTAATCTAACCTTATTCGATTGGTTTTTCCTGCAGAACTTCGAAAATTAAACTTCAATCCAAGGAGCGGGAGTTATGACTAATTTCCAGAGTTTTCAAGATGATGCACAGCATAATAAGCCAACAAGGCAGCATCCTTCCTCTACAAAGGTGTACAACAAGAAAGACTATGAACAACTTTCGGGATTCCCAATCAATAAGAAACCTGCTCCTTCGACCGAATCAACCCACCTTGATTATGGAGAACTTTCACAGGAAAGGAGCGATACTGAGAGCGATTTCTTCGCCAGTGCAAGTTCTGTCGATTATCCGAACTCTATAAGCTCTGGGACCTCTACTGGTTCTACAACTCCAAGTCACGTTAATTATATCTCATCCTCGAGTGAGATGGAAGATAACCATAAACATCAGAGCCGCCCAAGCGTGGATCGTCAGCTTCCGAATAACCACAATGTCCATCAGCGCCATGATCTCCAGGGCAAGACATGACTACTTGTTCTCTAAGAATTTTGTAAAGGTCGCGTACCTTGAATTGGGCTCTCAGGGATATTATCCTGTGTTTTATGCAGACATGATGAACGACAAGCTCAACGCATCTCCTATTAAAGATGACAACATTGAGGGGAAAGAATCAGAAGCGAGAACCCGAGCAAAAGCCAAGCCACGAACAACAGATGATGTGAGTACACTCGCTTTGCTTGCATGAACTACATGACTTTTTTTCCCTTTATTATCTCGACTTTTGCTGTAAATTGCATGGCTAGCTATCTGGCCATGATGCATTGTATCGATTCTACACTTGCCGGAAAGGAATATGAATGTGCCTTTCTTTTTAATAGCACGCTTAACCCATTTGCTCTATCTAATATTTCACGGTCACGGTAATGGTCAATAGAAAAGAATACAGTAATATCCGTGGTCACTTCAAGGATATAGAATGCGAATGATTAGGTTAATGTCAATACTGAAAACTTTTTAGATGAAAGAATGCCCTCCGTCATACCTTCCTGTACATTGTACATGATATGCACACCTAACATGGTGGGAAAATTCAAGGAAAGGGTGAATTGGAACAACGGACAGGTTTATGTGTGTCCTCTTAAAAGGTCCTATCTGCCATTATATTCATTCGTTCATGGTCCGCAGAGTATACTTGTGGTCTGATTTTTCAGTTCCCTGCCCTTGTGTCAAACATAATGCAGCGTGTACGAACAAAGAAAGAAAGGACTTTGATTAATCATTCATTAAACCAATTAAGGTTTTGTAAGCTGATGTGCTGTAATTTTTTTCCCGAGGTAATACATTAGCATCACAGCATTGTCTCGGCCTTTTAAGTCTACAATTCGTTTCAGGGAAATCCCAAGAAAAGCTTATACGAGCAGCAATCGACGTTCAATAAGAATTTTGTTTACACCCAAGTAAGCTTGTATTTTCTGGGAGGTCGCACATGCCCACTGAATGACCTAACATTTTCACGCCTCAAAAGGTCATCCCTTAGAACTTGCGTATCTCTTTAATAGGGCCTCATCACAGTGAAGCTGCTGGACGAAAATGTATGAGTTATCATCTTACAATTGCGACAAGGTCAAACTCTTTGTATTTGGTTTTGACAAATAACTTATCAGGAAATATGGAAAAAAGCAAAGGGTAATAAACTATGATTGGCAGGGAACCCGTAATGCCAAAGATTTCAGTGTGAAAGGGAGGACTTGTTCTTTTCTGCTACTTCTGCCCACTTGTTACTGTGTGTCGAGAGAGATGGGTTGCTCAATCTTCAACAAATGGCATTATTTCTCATGGTGTCAAGCGTTGTTGCGGGGAAGCCAACGGATGGTGAAACAAAAAGAGTGAAGTACGTATATGAGAGGAAATAAAGCACTGGAAAATTCGGATTTAGAGAATTGCAACCATTTTGGTCTGAAAATAGCATTCTGTCAATGAGGAGCATGTTGGCTCCATTCAATAAAGGTGTTGTTAGAGTATGCAGAAGTAAACCAACATTCAACATTCGAAAGTTTAAGTCCAGAAGATGATAGAGTGAAGCTTGTCTAGATTGCTCAGCATAGGTAGGGACGAAGAAATCAATGAGATATTATGTAACATTGTTGGAGGGTGTGTTATACAGTTTTATGTGATTTTTATCTTAAGAAAGAATTTGACAGCATCAGATCCCTGTGTTTAAAAAGTTCTGATGCATTGATAGCTTTTATTTTCAACAAACAAGTTATGGTTTACTTTAATCGCATCAGTAATATCGCACACAGGACATAACGTGTGCTTATTGAGCTTCAGTGACATCATTCTGTGGATATTCTAAACATACTGTCAATGTTTTTTGTTTGGCTTGGCAAACATCAGTCTACAGCCCTTCCCAAGTTTGGATCATGGGATACAAAGAACCCTTCATCTGGAGAGTCGTATACGCTGATTTTCAGAAGATTGCGGGATGAAAAGAAATCAGGAGCTTTAGCTGCTCCTACAACGATGCAGATCACACATCCGACCGAAGAAGAAACAGTCGAACCTCTCCGAATGGAAAGCGAAGAATTCGAGAGTAGGCACTCAAAGGATCGGTCAAAAAAATGCAATCCACGAGGAAAAGGAAGAGCGAAAACAGGTCATGGCGCGGCCCATATGGGACCAATGGTAATGTACTCTCTCCAATGTCGTCGTTTCGGATTGTGTTGAGCTTCTTTTTCCGTTTTGTCACAAAAGAGCGGTAGGGCATTTGTGTTCCCATTCCTTCAATTATCTGAACATTTCGAATAGAAGCATCATGAATTTTTGAAGTCCATTCCTTCATGCGATAGCCAGTACTGGGGCCATGGGACCTTGAGCTGAAGCTCCACTAGATACTTCTTGTCGCGGCCTGAGTACTGTAAAACCTACGTGCGTATCAGGATAATACTCTGCTTGTTGTCATGACATCATGATTGTAACTAATTCTGCACAGATAATCACATATAACATTAAAACTTATAAGTAACTAGCCAAATAATCAAGGATTTGAAATGTGTTAGTTCTCATATATGTATCGACCTAGGGGCTCAGTTCGTCTTTAAAGGACGTTGAAGGACTTAACCATAGGGGCTCAGTTCGCTGCATAGTTGTCCCTCTTTCATTCTGTCATTCCATTGATAGCCTAATCTCACAGATTTTAAGGTTCAAACTTCATTGTTTGTTCCATTATTCAGGTAATTAACTATAATTCAGTTCTAGAGAAATCTCGATAGATATTGAATCGCTGATCATTGCGCTTTCTTTTTCTTCGCTTCTTCTGTTCATCGTGTGGGGACAAGCACAACGGCGTTATTCCGAGAACGGGATACTGTCTGCAATGTAATGCTTCATTGCACTTGCTGCTTTGAGACCATGGTCTGCGGTTTATGTGAGCGACGGTCCTCGCTCAACAGGTCAAGAACTGGCACTTATACTGTGGCCGAGATAAATAATTAGTTCATTTAATTGACAAATACTCTCACTGTTAGTTCCGAACTTCCGACGTCCTCCATCATCAACAGCATTAAGAGGCACGATAACCACAAAAATTGATCAGGCTGTCCTCATTTTCAACCACCATGTATGGCATGTCTATAATTGAATCTTGAGTCTCTGGATCAGCTTGTTTCTGCCATGGTCTTTTATCTTCTGATTAAGAAAAAACAAAATACAAGAGAGTGAAGAGGAGATACAAAACAGGTTAATAAAGCTGTCGTTTCCTTCGTGAGAGATCATTTTTTTTCCTCTTTGATTATAAGGATCATTGAGTGTTGAAATAGGGGAACACTACTACAGCTCTTGATTTTTCTTAAAGGAACTCTCAACGGATGAGAGAGCCACCCAGATTAATCTTACATCTCTCTTTCCATTTCTTCCACAGCGCCGCTTCACTCCTAATGATTGCAATATTTAACTCCTACTTTCAAGCATGCTTTCAGTTTTATGTTTTAAGCATGCATCTTGCGATCATTAACATCTGCTTTTCTTGTCTGTTTTCCATTTCAGAGATGGTTCCAATGTTGCAGGCCCACAGTTTTGGATGACTAAGCAGGTTCCCTTTTCTTTAAGGATGTTAACAAAGCGGGATTTTCAGAGAAATCAAATACCTTCTTCATGCTCAGAACTCTCGAAGAAAGCACACAGATTACACAATTCCTCTTTCTTGATTGTTATCTAGGCAAATTAGCTATTCTTTTCAGCATCTTCAGAACAAATCTTTCTCAATCACTGACAGACATTATATCTACCAACATGCTTTCATTAGGAATCTTCAATTTCTCCCCTTACTTTTCATCAAAGGATAATCATGTTAAAGTGAGATATAACGAGGGCACGCCTCTGCATATCAACACATCTAATTCGCTTATATATACATTTATATTAATGAAATCAAGTTTTTAACAGTAAACGGTAATGTATGCTTCTCTCTCTCTCTTTTATATATATATATATATATATATATATATATATATATATATATATATATATATATATATATATATATATATAGATAGATAGATAGATATGTGTGTGTGTGTATGGGACGTTCTTCCAAAGTAAAGAACACAGCTGAACACAACACAAAGACACTCAATATAACATTCTCACAAAGTTCCCACAATTTCCAATTTTTACATTTTCTCCTTATTTATAACTCCTTTAATTTATAAGAAGAATAAAAAAATTGATTCTGGCTTTCAGACGAATTATTAAGGCCATGGGCCGATGAAAAATGAGAAGCTCCATTCAAGTACGATAAAGTGCATTACATACAAGCAAAACGAATATCCAATGCCTTAAAGTCCCTTCGAGTATTTTTGAATTACCACACATTCCTATAAAATACAAGATAATTTCTTTCCCGTGCACTTTAGGCCAAACTATACACTTTGAGTTAGATGGACTAGTTACGTTATTGATTGGCCAAAACGATTAAAAGAAAAGCTTGCAAATCTAGTTATGCCACGTATGCATCACGAAAGACTATTCGCTCGGTATAAAAGTGTATTTTCTCATGGTTGGCCATAAGTTCTTCTCATGTGTTCCTTGGTGTGAGTATAGCCATCGTCTCTCTCTCTCTCTCTCTCTCTCTCTCTCTCTCTCTCTCTCTCTCTCTCTCTCTCTCTCTCTCTCTCTCTCTCTCCACACACACACACTATATATATATATATATATATATATATATATATATATATATATATATATATATATATATATATATATATATATATATATATATATATATATATATATATATATATATATATATATATATATATATATATATATATATATATATATATATATACACATACATACATACATACATACATACATACATACATACATACATACATACATACATACGTACGTACATACACACACACACACATATATATATATATATATATATATATATATATATATATATATATATATATATATATATATATATATATATATATATATATATATATATATATATATATATATATATATATATATATACTGACTGTAGCCATCAGGTTCTCTCTCTCTCTCTATCTCTTCCATTTGATCTCCCATCTCTCTCTCTCTTGGTATCTTTCTCTCTCTTTCCATCCTACCATCTCTCTCTCTCTCACCATCTCTCTCTCTCTCTCTCTCTCTCTCTCTCTGTGTTTGACCAATCCCATGTGATTGCACTTCTCTCTCCTCTATGATCTCTCTCTCTCTCTCTCTCTCTCTCTCTCTCTCTCTCTCTCTCTCTCTCTCTCTCTCTCTCTCTCTCTCTCTCTCTCTCTCTCTCTCTCTCTCTCTCTCTCTCTCTCCATCCCACCATCTCTTTTTCTTGGGCCTTTGTGTTTGACCAATCCCATGTGATTGTAGTTCTCTCTCTCTATGATCTCTCTCTCTCTCTCTCTCTCTCTCTCTCTCTCTCTCTCTCTCTCTCTCTCTCTCTCTCTCTCTCTCTCTCTCTCTCTCTCTCTCTCTCTCTCTCTCTCTCTCTCTCTCTCTCTTTGTGTGTGTGTCTCTCTCTTTGTGATCTCCCACTCTCTCTTCTCATCTTCCCATCTTGCCATCTCTCTCTCTCTCTCTCCATCTTTCCATCTCTCTCTTTACATTATATTTCTTACATTGATCGTTATTTTCTTGTAGCCCCTTGCTCTTTGTATTCTATAATATAATAATGTTAGTAGGCACAAATTAATAGTGAAGAAATAGAGACAGATCTCAAACAAACACTAGAACGAAATCAGCACTTTTTGATGTGTATTTGATCACATTCGTCATAATACACATTTAAATAATAATTGGTATGAAAATGACGCTAACCTCACAAGTGTTGCAGTACATATCTAAAGGCACATGGGTATTTTTTATCATTATACTCATCTAAAAATGCATTGAAAATAGTTTCACTTTTTCATCAATATACTAGTTAATGTATTGGTTCATATGCTGGTCCAAAAACCATGCGTTAATAAATTATTTTTATTTATAGAGACCATAAAAAGTACGATCAGTATGTCCATCACTCTACCCATCGGAATATTAGTCATTAATGAAAAAAAGTAAATGGATAGGTTGCCAAGCCTGTGCATGATTATGTCGCCTTTGTTGAAGAATCACTCACAACTTTGACATACAGACAGATATAAAGACGAAGAAAGACAAAGAGAAGCAGAAACAAAACATTCAGGAAATCAAGCCTTAGTGAAGGGACAAATTCACGCCTGTAATATAAGGTGTAGAAACTTCCAGAATTACGAGTTTGAATCTCGGATCAAAATGTATATAAGAGAGAGCATAGAACCGGAATAAGAGAGATGAGAAGAAAAGAGGTGAGAATAGGTGAGAAGAGAAGAGTCCGTAAGAGACAAGAATAGTGATATAGAAGACGCCAGAGATCGCGTATGTAGAGATGAATAATAGAACCTGAACTGTCGGGTATTCATCTGAGAGAGATGGTAAGGAATAACTACTCAGAGTAGGAGAGTTTTCCATAGCTATGAGCAAAGTGAGGCCAAGCTATTTTGTACACATCTTCTCTAATAGAAAACACATGTTCATGTGGAAGATTGAGCACATTCTTCGTATGTGAAGAAATCTGAGTAATTTCATGTTACTGTGAAAGTTAGTTCGTGGTTACAATTTTTCTCAGTAAACATTTTCCGGTACTTCTGAGAGTTAGATCTCGTAACACAGTGTAAAGATTTTCATGAGTGATAGCTCATCTTGAAGCTAGGAGTCTCAACTATAAGTTGATCAAAAGAGTTTTGTGAAACGGGACATGTACACAGTACAAAGTCTGACCGTAAAAGGCATCCTAAACTGGTGAAGTTTTTTCTTAAACTTCAGAAAGAGTTCAATTACTGAAGGAAGCTCAGGTATTACTTCTTTACTTCATCAACAATCATTTGAAGTAATTACAAACAGAATTGCAGTTGATTCCGATAAGATTTCGGTAAGATTACGGTGACATTCCGGTAATAGTCGGGTGAAGTTCCGGTGAAATTTTGGCGAGTTCAAGACATAGTTTTGGCACACTCAAGTAACGAAAAGATTATCTAATTGTAAGCAAACACAGTAGTGTAAAGTTAGAAGTAAATAAGTTCAGAATTGAAGCTTGAAGGAAACGTGAAGCTTTCTGTAAAGTGAATTTTCAGTTTTCACTAAATACAGTTATAAAGTTTTCAGTTTCAGAAGGTTGCTAAGCTACTGATGATTATAGAGGTGTTCTAATATCACTCTAGCTTAGTTCTAGTTGAGTCGTGGCAATTTTTCACAGTTTTGTTAGTGAACAGACTTTTGTCACGAAATCAACAAGTGGTATCAGAGCAGAAAGGTTCTGAAGAGCATAAAAGGTTTCTCAGAAGTAGAAATGGAAGTAAAGATATAAGAGAATTCGAGGAACTTTCACAAGAAAGGTGAAAGCTGAAGTGATCAACAACAAAAGGCGTCAAGAAACATTCCGAAGTAATTCTCAAGGGTAAAGGTTTGTAAAAGGTAAAACCTTTTATCATTACACTCACTGGAAGTAACAGAATCAAGAAGATTATGGTAGATCATATCTCTATTGACAAATTGGACAGAGATAATTATCCCGCATGGGTAATGCACATGGAAGCTTTACTTATGAGTAAAGACTTAATGATATATGTGACAGGAGAAGAAAAGAAGCCGAATTTTGAAGAGGACAGTCAACCGAAGAAAGAAGAGTTAGAAGCTTTGAAGCTGTGGCAGAAGAAAGATGCAACGGCAAGAGCTTTTATCTACAATACCATTACAGATCATCTACTACCGCACATTAGAGGTCTGGATAAAGCGAAAGATATATGGAGTGCTTTGGAAGATCATTTCCAAAATACGACAAAAGCTAGAAAGGCTAGCTTATGGTCAGAGTTTACAACGTTCAAGAAAAAGGAAAATCACATATGCAGGTGAATGAAGATGAAGATCATATGCAGGCAAGTACGTCCAGGATTGGATCAGGTATGAGAAACGAAGATGAACCAAGATGTGATGAAGATATGTATTCAGATACACATGAAGAATATGAGCTAAGAAGGTCAAACAGAGTAAGGAAACAACCAACAAGGTATTCCTATGACACTTCTTATTTGACTCAGAAAAACTATGCTTACTTAGTAAAGGAAGATGAAGAACCTCATAATTACGGTGAAGCAAAAGGTAAGAAACAATGGGAAGAAGCAATGAAGGAGGAGTTCAATGCGCTGGAAGAGAACAAGACTTGGGAACTTGTTCCAAAACCAAATGATAAGAAAGGGATCGGAAATAAATGGGTTTACAAAGTTAAGAAACTTGCAGATGGAAGAATAGCCAGATAGAAAGCTAGACTGGTGGTCAAAGGCTATGCTCAGACGCATGGCATAGATTATGATGAGACGTTTAGTCCAGTGGCAAAGATGTGAACCATAAGGACATTGATTGCTATAGCAGCATCAAAAGGATGGAAGCTAAGTCAACTGGATATAAAGAATGCATTTTTAAATGGATATATATCAGATGAAGTTTACATGGAACCGCCTGAAGGGTTTGTAAGTTCCAGTTACCCAGATCATGTTTGCAGATTAAGAAGAGATCTCTATGGATTAAAGCAAGCTCCAAGAGCTTGGAATTACAGAATTGTGAAGTATCTCAATGATCTTGGATACCAAAGCTCGAAGGTTGATGCAAGTCTACCCGCTAAAAGAACAGATGAAGGTATGATCTACATTTGTATTTATGTAGATGACATAATAATCACAGGAACCTCAGATGAAGGAATCAAAGAGGTAAAGAGACTGCTTGAAAAAGAGTTCAAGATCAGTGATCTAGGAAAATTATCATATTTTCTTGGAATGGAAGTTACATATACAGATCATGGTGTATATGTTTCACAAGAAAGGTATCTCCTAAACTTGTTGAAGAAGTTTAACATGCAGAATTGCAGAGAAGCTTCAACACCGCTTGAAGTAAATCATAAACTCAGCAAATATGGTGGTGCAGAGTTTAAAGATATGAGGAAGTATCGTTCGTTAGTGGGAAGCTTGATTTATGCTACACTAACAAGATCTGATCTTTGTTATGCAGTGGGAGTTCTCTCACAGTTCATCCATTGTCCGAAGGATCAACATTGGGTTGCAGGACAAAGAGTTCTTAGATATATCAAAAGAACTATAAAGGAAGGATTATATTATCCTTATACGTCAGACATAAAGCTGAGATCATACAATGACTCAGACTGGGCAGGAAGTCAAGATGACATAAGGTCAACACATGGGTATATGATATACCTAGGAGATAAGCTTGTAAGCTGGTGTTCAAAGAAGCAACACACAGTGGCTTTATCATCAACAGAAGCAGAATATAAAGGACTTGTGGAAGCAGCTAAAGAAGTGATATGGATGCAGACCTTGTTCAAAAGCATGGGTATTGATCAAGGTATACCTATCATACATGGAGATAATATGAGCTCGTTGTATCTTGCAGCAAATCCAGTATTTCATGCAAGAACAAAACACATAGGGATTCAATATCATTTCCTGAGGGAAAAGGTAATGGAGAAGGAGATTGAATTAGTATTCACTCCTACAAAAGATCAGATTGCAGATATTCTGACAAAGAGCTTAGATGGAGTAAAGACAAGAAGATTCAAAGAAATGGCAGGTATAAAAGAAAAGAAGAATATATGAAAGATCAGAGAATGCAAATTAGTGATTGAGGGGGAGCTGTTGAAGAATCACTCACAAATTTGACATACAAACAGATATAAAGACGAAGAAAGACAAAGAGAAGCAGAAACAAAACATTCAAAAAATCAAGCCTTAGTGAAGGGACAAATTCATGCCTGTAATATAAGGTGTAGAAACTTCCAGAATTACGAGTTTGAATCTCGGATCAAAATGTATATAAGAGAGAGCATAGAACCGGAATAAGAGAGATGAGAAGAAAGAGATGAGAATAGGTGAGAAGAGAAGAGTCCGTAAGAGACAAGAATAGTGATATAGAAGACACCAGAGATCGCGTATGTAGAGATGAATAATAGAACCTGAACTGTCGGGTATTCATCTGAGAGAGATGGTAAGGAATAACTACTCAGAGTAGGAGAGTTTTCCATAGCTATGAGCAAAGTGAGGCCAAGCTATTTTGTACACATCTTTTCTAATAGAAAACACATGTTCATGTGGAAGATTGAGCGCATTCTTCGTATGTGAAGAAATCTGAGTAATTTCATGTTACTGTGAAAGTTAGTTAGCAGTTAGAGTTTTTCTCAGTAAACATTTTCCGGTACTTCTGAGAGTTAGATCTCGTAACACAGTGTAAAGATTTTCATGAGTGATAGCTCATCTTGAAGGTAGGAGTCTCAACTATAAGTTGATCAAAAGAGTTTTGTGAAACGGGACATGTACACAGTACAAAGTCTGACCGTAAAAGGCATCCTGAACTGGTGAAGTTTTTTCTTAAACTTCAGAAAGAGTTCAATTACTGAAGGAAGCTCAGGTATGACTTCTTTACTTCATCAACAATCATTTGAAGTAATTACAAACAGAATCGCAGTTGATTCTGGTAAGATTACGGTGACATTCTGGTAATAGTCCGGTGAAGTTCCGGTGAAATTTTGGTGAGTTCAAGACATAGTTTTGGCACACTTAAGTAACAAAAAGATTATCTAACTGTAAGCAAACGCAGTAGTGTAAAGTCTGAAGTAAATAAGTTCAAAATTGAAGCTTGAAGGAAACGTGAAGCTTTCTATAAAGTGAATTTTCAGTTTCACTCTAGCTTAGTTCTAGTTGAGTCGTGGCAATTTTCCGCAGTTTTGTTAGTGAACAAACTTTTGTCACGAAATCAATAGCCTTGTGTTTGCACAAGCCTACAACATGAACCTCCACAAACTTGTACGTAAACATCATAATCATAAACGTTGACATAAACAGCATAATCATAAATGTATGCATTAAACATGTACATAGACATCATTACCATAAATGTCTGCATAAACCTATACATAAACATCAAAATCATAAAATTTAATTGCACATAAACATCCTAATCACAAACATCATAATTATAAACTTTTACATAAGCATCATAGACCTATACATAAATATGTACATAGACATCGTAATCATAAATGTGTGCATAAACCTATACATAATCATCATAATCATAAACCTTATATGAACATCCATAATCATAAATGTGTGAACAAACCTATGCATAAATATCATAATCATAAACCTTCACCAAATTAATATCATAATCACAAACATCATGCATGTACATAAACATCATGATCATAATCCTTAATCAAACATCATAATCATAAACACCACAATCATCAACTTGTACATAAAACATAAGCATAAACCTTAAGTGAAGAAAAGTAATCATAATCTTAACTAAAATTGAGAATATTGGACATGCAAGTCAAAACATCATGTATAAAATGATAAATATAGATACGTTGCATCCATACGATGCTAGAAAAAGGTATGTTTGTCAGTATATAAAGATCATATACTTGAGAAATATATGATACAAATGCGAAAGAATGATGCAAAATGAGATAGAATAAAATATGTCTATTGCAAAGTTGAGAATGAGGCAAATGTGAGAGTGTATCTTGCAATAGAAAATAAATTATGTGAATGAGTTGACATAAAAGAAAGCATATCACAAAAAAAAGAAGAAAGACATACCATCGAATGTTATCATTGGTGCCAACATTGATAAATGGAACAAAGACTATCCCATATGAGAAATACATACCATCAAATGTTATCATTGGTGCCAACATTGATAAATGGAACAAAGATTATCCCATATGATTCTCTTTCCCATGCTCTCCAAATCAACCATCACCTCAATAAGCCCCTGCATGTAGCCATCATACTCCTCTCGGTGTGTTGGACGATGCCCAACAACTAAAAATTACAATAAATAAATAAGAAGGTATATTAACAAAACAAATTATGCTTTTCTATATAATTAAAATATAGAAATAATACTTGGAAATTGATGGTGAAATGGCTTGAATATTTTGCTCCTTAAAAATGAGGTTTCCACACCTTGCAAAGGTGAAGTTGTCACCTCTCTCTATTGTCGATAATGTTCAGGATCATTATCTCCCCTAATAGTTGCTCATGCTCAGTAATATAAGAGGGCTTTCAACACCCATCATGAGTAGCTTTCCTTGTTGAATTACATCTATGTTTTAGAGTTTCAACTAGAACACCTTTGATCCATTTATGAGAAACTAGCATGCATCTAGCTGCTAGTTGATACCCGCAATAATTATACTCTATTATGTAGTTCAATTCATCTTTTTCTGCTCCTTCTAATGAAGGAGTGTGTAGTTGATATACTGCATCTCTATGAGTGACCATATACAATGGTGCATAGAAATTCAAACACTATCCATATTGACAAATCCATCCTGATCACATCTATATGTCTTGGATTCATAATGTTCATGCAC
>CM035427.1:144313788-144343788 GCA_020310875.1 Ceratopteris richardii | reverse complement strand
TTGTGGTGCGACGGGATGCGACGCTCCCATACAACATCGCTAACACGATGCTATTAAATAGCGTCGCTTATGCGATGATGGGTAGCATCGCTTACACTACGGTCTATTGACGGACAAAAATTAAAACGTTGGAGGCTCTTCGATCGGCATTTTCACGCATCCGATTGAAGAGCTCTCCAACGTTCGCAATTGCGTTGTGCTTACGAGCTGAAGCAAGTATATGCAGAATTGTTGTTTTGCCTAAGTTCTCTCTTATTGTCTCCCTCTGTCTCTGTTCTCTCTTTCTACATCTTTCTCTCTTTGAATTCTCTCTCTCTCTCTCTCTCTCTCTCCCTCTCTCTCTCTCTTCTTTCTCTCTTTATTGCAGGTTATTCAAGAAGCTAACCAAGCAAAAAGTATGACTAACTATTGTAAGTACAATTTCTATTCTTTGTATATCATTTGAATTGTGTTATTTTGATTACATAGCATACTCACACTTATTGATATGCACTTATACAATTATACATGATGAAGCTGCACTTTCACACATATACACATATACACATGCACATACACACACATATATACACACAGATACATGTGCACATACACTTAGACATACACACATATACACATGCATATGCACAAACATTCGTACAACCACATAAAAAGACTTACATGCATGCATTATTGCATATATATATATATATATATATATATATATATATATATATATATATATATATATATATATATATATATATATATATATATATATATATATATATATATATATATATATATATATACATACATATACACATACACACATTAACATATATGCAAATACATGTATATGCACATCCACATGCATGCACATTCACATGCATGCACATGGATGCAAATGGAAATTCATCCACATACACATGCATGTTTCATACATATACACATGCATATACATACACATGCATATACATATACATATACACACATATACATATACACACATATACATATACACATGCATATACATATACACATATACATATACATATACATATACACACATATACATATACATGCATATACATATACACACACACAAGAACATGCACATACTCATACACACATATACACTTATACATGCACATGCACATACATACATATACACACACATACACATGCACATACATACATATACACACACATACATATACACTTAGGTACACACATATGAATGAATTATATAATTAAAGTATTAAAACACATATACACATGCACACACACATGCACATATCTACATATACACATATACATGCACATACACACATATACACATAGAGTTATACATATACATGCATATACATATACACACACATACACATGCACATGCACATACTCATACCCACATATACACTTATACATGCACATGCACATACATATATATACACACACATACACATGCACATACATACATATACACACACATACATATACACTTAGGTACACATATATGAATGAATTATATAATTAAAGTATTAAAACACATATACACATGCACACACACATGCACATACCTACATATACACATACTCATGCACATGCACATGCACATACTCATACACACATATACACTTACACATGCACATGCACATACATACATATACACACACATACACATGCACATACATACATATACACTTAGGTACACACATATGAATGAATTATATAATTAAAGTATTAAAACACATGTTTAATATAAACAATAATAACAATCAATAGAACAAAACTCCTCATTACTTAATACCATACACACAATTCAAAACATAACTGAAATGAAAAATATATAGATTAATATATATATATATATATATATATATATATATATATATATATATATATATATATATATATATATATATATATATATATATATATATATATATATATATATATATATATATATATATATATATATATATATATATATCAATGTTAATACATATAATCCAATGTCATAATCAACTAAAATCCTAATCATCATCATCATGATCATCATCATCATCAGCAATATCATGATCATCCTGATCTTCCTCATCCTCATCGTCATGATCACCCTGTGACGATCGAGATCGTCCCTCCTATGTCTGTCTCTCCACCTCATCCATATTTGTCTCTCCATAATACTCTTGTATTACATATAACAAACATAAATAAATAAAATAATTAAACCATTTTATTTTAATTAAACCATTCATAAAAATAAAATAAGTATATAAAATTTAAAAATACTCACAAAGGCATCAGGATGATCTTGCATATATTCGCTCAAATGCCGATATCCAAAATGTGTAGCATACTCGATCTCATGTTTTGTAGGATATCGGCCATAATCCTTTCGCTGCAATGAAACAAATAAAAAACATTAGTTGCTTGCATTTTAACTAAAATAAAAAATATACTCACAATAACACATATACTTACAAACGTAGCTACAAAACCATTATGGCCCATTTGGCCTAGGTGCGATGTGTGGCCCGACTCCACTCTCTTCTTTGCAGTAGCCTGTTTATTCAAGAAAAAAATAAATTAATTAAATGTAAAAAAATTACTAAAATATATAAAAAGTATAAATATAAACTATTAATTTGTGTGCCTTCTGCTGAGGAAATGACTCCTGAAGACGTAGTTGTCTATGAAAAAACTGCCACATCTCAGGTGGTATGTTAGCTCGCCTCTTTTTTTTTTACCATACAATATCTCCTATTAATTTAATCTCAAACAGAAAAAAATCAGAATACATACGTATGTATACATATACACATATACATACATATAACATAAACACACCTATACATATCCACATATATATGTACACACACATGCATGCATATACACTCATTCATACAAAATACATGCATTTATCCCACAATAATGTGTAGTTCTGTATATGTGAATATGTGTGTATGTGTATATGTGTATATGTGAATATGTGTGTATGTGTAAATATGTATATGTGAATTTTTTGTGTATGTAGATAATCAGATTATTAATATCAAATACCATTATTTGTAGATTCTGATCAATTAGATGGAACTCCACCACCGTCTCCTCATCGTGCAACGACTTTATACTGTAAGTATATCAAACATTTAATTTTAAATATATTTGATGGATACATAACTTATATTTTTTTTTTATTTCTTATTATGTGTAGATTCTGATCAATCAGAGGGTCCTTCACCACCTCCTACCCATGCAACGACTTCACATGTGTCCTCCGATAGGAATTACGATGCATTTTACTATGAAGAGCATATTATATGTTGGTGTAACTCTTGTTATAAGAGCACCTTTTAGCTAGAGAGAATAAAAATTTTCTATGCATATTTAATAAGTTATATACTTAATTTTATATTTAAAGTTTACTTTTTATTCATTTATGGAATACTAATGAATTTTATTTATATGTGTAGATTCCAACGTATGATGTTCATGATATTCCTCCATAGCATTCACAATTACCAGTAAGACCTCGTTTATCAGAAGCTTCCATGAGGAGGCTACGCAAAACTAATCCTATGCAATATGCAAAGTTGAAAGATCTATATTCAAAAGACGATAAAGTACAAGATTTGTGTGTCAATGATGAAGATGATGGCATGGCAGATTTTATTGAGGATTGGTATCAAAATGACAGTGAGAGCATTGATATTTCTAAAAATGAGAAATATCTTCGAGAGGAATTTCTAAAGCATGTATATGAAGGAAGTCGTTTGACACGACTAAGTGCGAGCTTACTTATTCTCAACCTTCAAAATCGTTTTGGATGGAGTAATGTATGTGTTTTGACACTATTAAGGTATAATTTTCAATTCTCTCTCTCTCTCTCTCTCTCTCTCTCTCTCTCTCTCTCTCTCTCTCTCTCTCTCTCTCTCTAATGTACAAGAACAAGAACTTGAATTGAATGGACACTTTTTGTCCACGCATCTTTTAAAACTATTAATGCATGTTTCAAAATATTCGCGCAAAATTTGATTGTTTTGGATGGCAAGATATGATTGTTTGTTTTGGAGGATATGAAGTATGTAACTTCATTGAATGATTTTTCGATTCACACATATGTTCAGTTTGAAAGTGTGAAAAGCAGATTTATAATTGCTATTCAAAGAATTTGGCACTGTTTATAGGCCATACAATGGTGACCTGGATGAATCGCATGCACAGAGGTTACTCAAGATAGAGCAATCTGATTATAATGGACTAGTGCCAGCAGGATTCCTAGGGTATGCAGTAAACCTCTTGCATGTCAATGATGAGCATCTCAACTTTAGGATACAAAGTGGAAATCATGGTGGCTTGAGAGGATCACTTTTATACAGCTTGTTCAAAAAACTTCAGTCATTTTGATAGGTCATTTTGAAGGTTGACTGGTTTCAAGCGGAGTATAAAGGTAGTAATTCCACATTAAGAAAGGAATTATCTGGGTTTTGGGCACTTGATTCTTCCAAGGTAATGCGATCTACTAAAGAACCATATATTCTTCCTAGGCATATTGAACAAGCATTTTTTTTATAAAAATCCAGATGCTCATCCTTGGTGGCAAGTCATTCATGTGCAACCTAGAGGTAGGTCATTGTTTAAACAGTTTATTGTTAGAGAGATCGAAGAAAGTCCTCTTGATGATTCAGCATCAGATACTGATACATCAACATCTGAAATAGAAATTAGAATCATTATACGTGATAATGATACTAATCTTTTTGATGAAGAGGATAATTCTCTACATGTTGATTCTACTGATGAGGAAAAGGAATTACCAGAAATAGATATTAATCCATCAATAGATGATGTGATTCATGAGAACATAGATTTAACAATCGAAGAAATAAATGAAATCAATAAGGATAATGAAGATGAGACTATATTGATTTCTTACCAAAATGATGGCAATAATGAAAACATATGAGCAGATTAGATAGTAAATTCTACTCTAGTTATCGATCAATAACTTGAAGCTTCTGAATGGATATCAGATAATAGATTTTTTTATTAACTTGAATAACGATGAATCTTACTAGAGAGATGAAATCATGTTCTTCTAAGTTAGAACATGAAGCTTGGGGGTATGCCTAATTATTTTATATATAGCTTTATCTTCGAGGAGAAAATTTTTATCATGTATGTATGCATATGTGTGTGTATTCATGTGTATTATATGTATACATATGTTAGTATGCATATATATGCATTTCATGTATATGTATGTGTTTGCATGTATGTGATATATGTATACATGTGTTAAATATACATATGTGTATATATGCATATGCATTTATGTAAAATATTCATGTATTCATGTAATATATGCAAGTGTTTATAATCATGTGTACATGTATATATGTATATGTGTCTATGTGTAAATATGTACATGTAAATATGTATGCATGTATATATATGTTTATGTGTGCATGTAGGCATGTATATGTGATGTGTACATGTATATATGTATATATGTCTATGTGTAAATGTGTACATGTAAATATGTTAGTATGTATATATATATTTATGTGTGCATTTAGGCATGTATGTGTGATGCATAATATATCTACTCCATTTTATATTTATATATGAGTCTATGTGTGTGTACATATGATTATGCATGTGTATGTGTATGTGTATGTGAGTATGTGTACGTGTATGTGAGTATGTGTATGTGTCTATGTGTATTCATTATATGTGTGTAACTGCATGCATGTGTATGTGTGTGTAAAAATGTGCATGTATGTGTGTGTATGTATAAATGTGCATGTATATGTATATGTGTGTAAATGTGCATGTATGATGTATATGTGTGTGTATGCGTGTATTTATACCTCTAGTCTCACTCTTTTCTCTCTCTCTCTCTCACACATACATACATACATGCATAAACACACATACTCATATCCACGTATATATACATAAAAGCAGTGCATACCGTGCATTATCGCGACGATGAGCCATAAGTGTCCGCATCTCTTTTAGACACCACTTAAGCGACCATCCTGTCCCAAACTCTATCTCAAGTGAACTAAGTACGTATTTTTATCCCTCTCATCATGCTCACTACAAAAATAAAAAACATAATGTAAATAAAACATAAGATATTTATTTCAATTTATATGTAGAATTTTTACTTACTTCCACGATAAGTGGACAAAGTGCAGGTAAGAGTCGCATAGTGCCCGCATTCTTCTCTTGAACTCCAATCCATTCCCTATGTACACAATGTTCCCCTCTGGCTCTATGTCGCACTCTAGTCCTAAGGTGCCTATGCATGTCCTCATAGGCAACTCTGCTCTGCTATCACAATTTGGAGGTGGCATAGGTGTCCTGAAAATAGATAGATAAAAATAAATAAAAATATGTGTTATGATATCATTAAAAAAGTTTATGAAAAAAAAACATACCTATGAGCAGATAGCTCTCTTCCTGCATGTGGAGTCGCAGAAGAGCCCTCATCTGATCGTTGGGTAAGCATCTGGATCATATAGTCCAGCTCCTCATCAGACATCTCTGAGTAATCACGCATTATGGCCCCTAGAGTATCAGGCGGAACTCTTGCTCTCATAAGACTTTTTATGAGAGTGAGTTTCGCCTTTCTCTCTCTACTGGGATCCATAATACCTAACATATAAAACAAAATGGTTAGGAATCAATATATATACATGTACATATGTAAGTATCTATGCATTAAGTATGTGTATGTATGCATGTGTGTGTGTATGTGCGTGGATGTGTGTGTGTATGTGTGTATGCATGTGTATGTGTGTGTATGCATCATTATATGTGTATGTGTCTATGTGTGTATGTGTGTGTGTATATGTGTGTGTGTATGTGTGTGTATATGTGTGTGTGTATGCATTATGTATGTGTATGTATGCATGTATGTATGTATGTATGTATGTATGTATGTATGTATGTATGTATGTATGTATGCATATGCATATGCATTATGTACGTTTATATATGCATGTATGTGTATGTGTGAGTATGTCTCTCTATGTGTGTGTATGCATATATGTGTGTATGTATGCATATATGTGTGTATGTGTGTATTTTAATTCATTAAAATTAGGAGTCCTTACAAGGCCCATGCAAGGCTCACTTTTTTCCCTAATGCACATACACATACTATTGTGAAGTAAGAATCAATGTTGATTTAGACAATCACAATAGATTTTAACTCACAATCATACATGCACATACACATACACACACTATTGTGAATTGAGAATTAATCTCAAGTCAAACAGTCACAATAGATTTTAACTCATATTCATACACATACACACACTATTGTGGAGTAAGAATCCATGTTGATCCTAACAATCACAGTATAGTTAAACTCACAATCATACACACACATACACATATACATACTATTGTGAAGTAAGATTTAAATGTAATATTTAAAATGATATTATATTTTTAAAAAGAATGATTAATTCTTAAATTTTAAAATTCTAAATACTTATTTTTATTTTTACTTGTCCTATAATTTTCTCATTATTTAACTCCAAAACCTACAAATTTATTTACTTTTACAACCGTGAAATACTAAAAAAATTTAAAAGATTTTATACCTTTTTTTGTATGACACTATAAGTGCACAAAAAACAATGTAACTTTGGTGAGACTACACCGTTGGGTATTAAATATGGAGAAATCTTTCGATTGAAAGATTTTTTGACCAAAAAAAATTTATTGAAAACCTTTTTGATTCAAAAGCCTTTTGATCGAAAAACGCCCTTATCCGAATAAGCTAACATGCCATCGAATAATTCAATCAAATAATAAGGTTGCATCATAGAATTCAATTAAGTACTCACAAATAATTGAAGTATCAAATAACACATAATGCAACCTAGGTTGTAAGTTGATGTGGTTTATTGAAGTATAACTTGTTCTTAAGCCATGAATCCTTCAGTTTTTGTACAACTTCATTTAAATTCTCTTTTCCTTGTTCTAATTGCTTTATCTGCAATGCGAATAGATCTTCTCTGGACAAGTTTTCATTCTAGGGTAGACTTATCTAGGATGGTATCTGAGTATGGATAGGGAATATAGGATTTTGATAGTTCATTACCTCTACATACATAAAACCTATAGCTCTAGTATATATTAGCCTATCTACCCATAATGCAAATCGAAGATATTGGCCATTTCTTTATATTGCCATTGAAAGCCTTCAAGATTGCCTTCACAATCGGAGGATGACCTTGTTCAATCTTTCAATTCGCTTCATGGTTGTAGGCAATAGTGAGAGACAATCGAGTTCCATGTCTGTTGAAGAATGATCTTGCCTAACCAATTTTTGTATCACTTCTTCTAGAAGATTTTTCATACATTATAACTAGTATCAAAATGAAGGGCTTGAACTTCCACATGATTAGTCAAGAATACTCTAAACATTACAATATATTTCATTTTGTCAATTCGTCCAGGGATGGTTACAAGATCAACCACCCACTTGTAATGAATACAAGGAGGGTAAGTTGGATGTAAAGGTTCTGTATGCTTGAGTGAGGAATATACTTGAAAAGTGGCACAAGTGGTCACAAATTCTCGAACATTGATGTACATCCTAGGACACTTGTAGCTTTCCCTAATCTTTTCATACATTTACCCAAATCCCTTATTACTTAACCATAAGGCTTATGCATATCTCTCATGAATTTGAATTTTGTCACCTAAAACTCATTGTGGATTTTTCACATTTCCTTTAGCGTGTTGTCAAATAATCCATTCTTCATGATGAAGTTGCAAGCATTTTTTTTAATGTTATTGAATGTATTTGTGGACGAGCTTGAGGAAGGTCTCAAAGTACTTATAATAACCAATATCTTTCGATTCTCCATCATATTCCTCATCTCAAACTGCTCATAAACATATACTTGTGGATCATAATGCATCATATTTATTTTTTGTTCTATTGCTTCATTGAATCATCATCAAATTTTTCTCATGATAGCATATCAATAATAGTATTTAACTGACTAGCTATATGTGAAAAAGCTAGATTTATGAAATTGGCATATGATCTCCAAAAAGAATGTTTAGAGAGGAGCAATTTGCAATCATCCCAATTAAGGGAAGGCAATGTGTTTTTGCTATTACATTAGCTCTAGTAAGGATTCTTTATCTGATTTCAATGCAAGTATCAATCTCTATAGCTCTTTTTTTATATGAGGATAATTTCTTTGAGTTTCGTGTAATTTCTTGGCACAAAAAAAAACTACATATCATCTCCCCTTATCATCAACTTGATCAGTGATCTAACCTATCTCAATAGGACTAGTATCAATGGTTAAGAGAATTCTTCTATTAGTTGAATACGTTGGAGTTAGACGTCTGTGGAAGCACGCGAACACCACAAGGAAGAAGAACAAGCTTGGAGCACAACACACAATACTGAATGTATTACCACTAGAATGTACAAAGATAAGTAGCCCGTTAGGGCAATAGGAATATATACAAGCCGGAAGAAAAAAACTCCTAAAGAGGGAAAAAAGCGCCCCGACCGTCCTAGTGTGTTCACACACATGACTACCTAAATATATCAACAAATCCCCCCTGGGAGTGATGCGGTGAACAAGGAGCTGGCACTCATGTATAAGCAAGTGCCAAGCTATGTGGAAATCACTCCACAAAAGGAAGTAAGCCCAAAAGCTTTGCGGAAAGCTTCAAACTTCTCCCTAGGCAGAGCCTTCATGGAAAGGTCTGCAATGTTCTCCTGCGTGGGCACATATGCCAAGCTGATCTGCCTAGCAGACAACCTCTCCTTGACATAATGATAATGCACCTCAATGTGCTTAGTGCGAGCATGGAACACAGGGTTCCTCGCAACTTTCAATGCGCTCTGACTGTCACTAAAGATGGTGGTGGCAGAAGACTAACCAACACCCAAATCAACCATAAGGCGTCTGAGCCACACACACTCAACAGTCGTTGTGAAAGCTTCCCTATACTCAGTCTCACAACTAGAAGTGACCACAGTAGGCTGTTTCTTGCTCAACCAAGATATACATGAGCTACAAGCATGAAGCAAAAGCCACTAGTGGACATATGAGTGTCATAGCAACCAGCCCACTCTGAGTCAGAAAAAGCATGCAAATCTGAAGGTAGTTATCCCCCCTTGGGATAAAACAACCCAAGTAGCCGAGTATTACTCAAGTAGCGAAAGATGCGCTTAACCGCCTGCCAATGCTTGACACCTGGGCAATGCATAAACCTACTCATCTGTGAGATAGCAAACTGAATATCTCGCCGAGAAACGCATAAGTAAATCACGCATCCAATAGTCTGCTGATAGAGGACAGCATCAAATGAATCTCCAGCATCATGAAGACTCAATCGTAAACCTGCCTCCATAGGAGTGGCAATAGGCTTATAGTCTTCAAGGCCAAAATGTTACAATAATATGTCAATATATTTATTTTCACACAAGAGCATTCCACCATCAACTTGCATAAATTGAATGCCCAAATAATGATGCAAATGCCCCAAATCAGACATCTCAAATGAGGCATGCACCCAACCTTAAAATCAGCAATATGCTTCTCAATAGGACCAGTGAGCAACATGTCATCAACATAGACAACAATGATCAGAAGCACATCATTAGCATGCTTAACATATAAGGTGCTCTCAGCTGGACTGTTCTCAAAACCATGTGCAATCAGATAGGCATGTATCTTCTCATACCAAGCACGTGGTGCTTGCTTTAAACCATATAATGCCTTCTTTAACCTGGACACGTGGTTTTCATGCCCTTTCTGCACAAAGCCAGGGGGCTAAAAAACATACACTTCTTCATGCAATTCACCATTCAAAAATGCATTTGTAATGTCCAACTGATGTACATTCCAACCATGATGGGCTGCAAGTGCACAGATGCTCCGAACAGTAGTCATACGGCATGTAGGTGCAAAGAAATCATCAAAATCAATGCCTCTTTCCTGTGCATAACCCTTTGCAAAAAGCGTAGCCTTATACCCATCAACTATACCATCAGGTTTACGCTTCAACTTGTACACCCACTTAGTGCCAATGGCCTTCTTGTCGGGAGGCAAGTCACATAAAGACCAAGTACCATTCTTCATTATTGCATCATATTCAAATTGCATAGCAGCCATCCAATTTTCTGAATTTTGTGCTTCATCAAACAAAACAAGCTCAGTCTCATCACAGAGACTAGATGCAGACATAGCATAGCAATCTGATGCAAAAGAGGCACTATGAGAGCTGATCGAGTATGATATGATAGAGGTGCATCTAATTTGCTGTCACGCAAGGTTTGCACCAACCATTTTGGCATAGTTCTTGCCTGCTCAATATCATCTCTTTCATCAATAAGTGCATCATGTAAATCTGCATCTGAAATGGATGATCTGCATCATCACATGAAACCTCCAAAGGCTGAGAAGTTGGCTCATTAGGACCAGCACTAGACTGTCCACCTATAAAAAGAGGCAGCAAAGTATCATATATGTCTTTGGAGCTAACAGATGTCTCCTTAGTACATGAAAGCAATGGCTGAATAGCTTCCACAAAAACAACATCACGGCTAATCAGAATGCATTTAGTCTGTGGATGATACAGATGATAGCCTTTACTTTCATAACTGTACCCAACAAAAATACATTTTATTGCTTTATCATCCAATTTTCTGCGATGTTGTTTGGGCACTAATGCATATGCCAAACAACCAAAAACATGCAGATGAGCAACAGATGGCTTGCGGTCATATGGAGTGATAGACTACAGCGCTTTAGTGGGACACCTATTAAGTACATATGCTGCACACATGATAGCCTCAAGCCAGAAACTATGTGGTAAAGCCTGACTCTTGACCATACACCTCGCCATCTCCATGAGTGACTTGTTCTTTTGTTCAGCAACTCCATTCTATTGAAGTGTATACAGCACTGTATACTGGTGTTTTATCCCACGTTCAGCCAAAAATGCATTAAAATCAGAAGACATATATTCCCCACCTCAATCAGAACGGAGGGTGCCCATTTTACATGCTGACAGATTTTCAGCCAAAACCAAAAATTGTTTGAAGCACATAAACACTTCGGACTTTGCCTTCAATGGATATACCCATGCATGCTTAGAAAATACAGCCAAAACTGAACCATCTTTTGGAAAGGATGAATGCTGCATTTTGCCCAAAATACAGCCTTCACAAACATGTTTTCGAGGTGCCTCAAGTTTGGGCAAAGAGGACACCATTTTAGATTTCTACAGGCGTAGCAAACTAGCAAAATTCAGATGACCAAAGCATGCATGCCAAAGCGCTGCATTAGACATAGCCTGAGAATCATGTACTGCACATGCTGAATCATTTATAGATCTTTCATAGTCTATGAGCTTATATAGCCCATGACATAAAATGCCAGAAGCAATAATCACCTCGCCATTTGATAGATCATGAACTGTACATCTGTCATCAGCAAATTTCACAACCAAGCCAATCTTGGCTAATGCAGAAACTGATAACAGATTTTTCTTGATCCTTGGCACAAACAAAGCATTTGACAAAGTGACAGAACTACCATCATTACGAGTCAAAATGACCTTACCAACTCCCATAATAGGATAAGAGGAGTTGTTGGTGCATGTAACAGTATTTTGTGTAGGGGGAGGCTCGAGTGAAGAGAAGAAACTGCGCTGCGAGGTAATATGTTTGGTCACCCTACTGTCAAAGTACCAAACATCTAAGTCTACAGCAGACATGCACTGCTCATGTCAAGATGGGTCAAAATTGCAAACAGTAGTAAATGCCTATTCTTCTTCCTGCACAAGATTAGCAGACTCTGTGTTTGGTGTAGAGGCCTCAGCAACAACCATTCCAACCTCTTTCTTCTTTGCCTCTTTAGCAACCAGTTTTAGACAGTTCTTTATGATATGATTATTTCCTTTACAGTACTTGCAAAACAATTTTTTCTTTTCTGATTTCTTTTCATCTTTGTCTTCCCTCTTCGATTGTGTAGAATTAGAAGATTTTTGCGTACTAGTTGAAGAGCTCCATTTTCCTTTGCCCTTCTGACTAACCAGGAAAGCTTGATTTGCAACACGCATAATGGACCTATTCTGCCTGCATTGTTCCTCCTGCAACAAAACAGAGACTAAATCCTCAAAAGACAAGGCATTTGTATTGCCTTTCATCATCAACCAAAGAGTAGAAGCAAAACTCTTATATGAATCAGGAAGACCATTCAGAACGGTTTGCACAAGTGAGCTATCTAGTATAACCTCATCAACAGAAATCAATTGTTCCTTCAAGTCCTTGATCTTTGTTAGAAAAATGTCCATAGAATCACCTTCATTCATGTGCTCGCTATCCAACTATTTTCAGAGGTAAGCAAAACGAGCCTCATTCCTAGCTTGGTACAATGTGGTAAGTGAAGCATCCTTAGCTGTTCTGCAAGAGTGAATATGAGGAATAATAGCACATTTGACAGACAAAGCTATCAATGCATGTGCCTGGGCATCTCTGCCATACCAACAAATTTTCTCTACAACAAGTGTAGCAGAAATTGCAGCATGAATAGGAATATGCAAAATATCATCATCTTCGACACCTTCTACATCAGCTTCAGTACGTGCAATTGTAACAGTTGCAGGTGTGATAGGATGTTTTTCAACACCCTGCACAATGTTCCACAGTTCATTTGCAACCAATACATGTCGCATCATATAAGCCCATAACGGGTAGTTGGTACCATCCAACTTATCCTCAACAGCCAACATACAAAATACATCACTGCTTTCAGCCATGGCCGGTGACTAAAATAGCTTGATGCAAAAAATTTATTGTATCTCAAAAAGTTGAACAGAATTGCCCATACAAATTCTACTAGACTTGTAGCAGACTTCGAGATGCTTATACTGGCAAACCAAAACTGGTATATACCTTTGGCACAAAAAGACAAAATAACCCACACAAGCGCTGTGATAGTGTGTTCAGAGGCCGAAACGAGCTCAGATCACAATTTCGGCACCACAAAGCAAAGCCATTTTGATCTCGGAAACACACTGAGTATGCTCACCAAAATTCGTGAAATTCTGAGACTGCAATCGGAGAGGTGTCGACGATGCCCTGGATGAAGCGGTGACCTGCTCTAATACCAATTGTTGGAGTTACACATCTGTGGAAGCATCCAAACATCACAAGGAAGAAGAAGAAGCTTGGAGCACAAATCTTTCAAATCTTTCAAAAATCTTTCGAGTGCTTCTCAATCCATATAGACTTTTTGTGCTTCTACCTCTTCAAATCTTTCAAAAATCTTTCGAGTGCTTCTCAATCCATATAGACTTTCTATTCTTTCTCAAAAAGATCATATAATGAGTTTGCAACATGAGAATAGTGAGGGATTCATATCATGTAGAAGACACAAGCTCCTAAAAATCTCCTCACTTCACTAAAATTATTGCAAACTTTAGGAATCTTGCTCATGGCTTTAACTTTTTGTGGGTATCGCTTTTGGCCATAATACCCACATAGATGTCCAACAATTAAGACTTCGATGATGCCAAAAGGTAAATTTACCTCTTCAAATCTTTCAAGTGCTTCTCAATCCATATAGACTTTCTTTTCTTTCTCAAAAATATCATATAATGAGTTTGCAACATGAGCCTAATGAGGGATTCATATCACGTAGAAGACACAAGCTCCTAAAAATCTCCTCACTTCACTAACATTATTCCAAACTCCAGAAATCTTGCTCATGGCGTAAACATTTTGTGGGTGTGGCTTTCAGCCATAATGCCTGCCTAGATGTCCAACAATTAAGTATTTGTTGATGCCAAAAGTAAATTGCTTCTAGAGAGAAGGTCAATTCAACCTCTTCAAATCTTTCAAAAATCTTTTCGCAATCAAATATATAGTCGGTGACATCGTCAATAAAAGACATAATCACATGGATAATAAAGTCTTATAGAACCATATTGATTGCATTCATAATGTGAGCCAAGAATTTACTACTCCTTGTCAAAAAGTACACATGAATACAAGTCCTAGAGGAGTCTTCATGGTTCTAATATTATGGATCTCAATCGCTAATTGAAATGAGTCATATCCTTAATACAAGTCTACCATTGAGTAAATGGAGTGTTCAACAAAAGCTTCAACAAATTAATCTATTGTAGGCCCTATTCCTACATTTGGTAGTGTGACTACATTAACATGTTGTAAATCATGAATAAAGTGTAGTTCCCCCATTAAATACACCTTGTTGTGTAGACTTGCAATTTCCTTTGACAAAGAAGCTTCCATGTTCTTGACATTTTCCATTTGCTTATATAGGATCTCTAATTGGAATTCTACTAGAATCTTGAATGTAGATGCAACATTAGCAAATTTCGTAGTTGTATTAGTGTTAGGACCCATCATTGGCATATCCATAGCATGATTTGGAAGTAGAAAATCATATAAAACAGACTGGCATTGCTCCATCTCAACAATATCCTCAACTACACATCTTATAGTTTGCTAGTTGTTAGTCAGACCATATCTCTTTTTGAGCTCTTCAATTCTGCTTTCTACTTGAGCTCTATCCTCAAGACTTAAGAATTTTAGAAATAGAATCATTAATTCAAGTATTAATGCATGATTCAAGGAAAAATTTGGTTTAGGTGAATGCACCCATCTCAAAAAACCGTCCCCATTACACTAGCTAAAATCTTTTGAATAGAAGAGTTTTTGCATTTCTTTCCTAAAAGTAGCCCATTTCTTGGTAGAATGCTCTTGGATTTTGTTTAGAATTGACCCAAGAAATAACTTCTCAAAATAAAGCATTAACATATCTTCAAGGACTCTGTGGATATGGGCTTGATCTTCAAATGCATCTAGATAATTAGTAAGATTCATCCCTGTGAATTTCCCTCTCTCTTAAAACGGACTACACAACAATGCATCTTTTTTTCTCTATAATAATGTTCTTGAGAATCTCATCCACCTCTTTCCATTGATTGTCTCTAGTATGTAGGACAATCTCCAAGATTAATGTCTCCCAATTCTCTCTCACTTGGGATTATAACTAGGCAAATAGCTCACTGAAACGGTCAGCTAGGGAATGAGTTAGGTTTCTAATGTCCTAGAATTTCTTCAGTTATATTTCCCAAAGGATTTCAAGGTAGGGTCATTCTAGCTTCCTTGTTTCCTTTATTTGAACTTTTAAATCTTTGATCATATTCCATGTTTTGTGATCTTTCTTTAATTTAATTTTTGCTTCTTTTTATATCTTTTTGGATTCTTTTGAGGTTTAACGTCTAAATTCTTCATTTGTAAAAGCTGAGTTACACATTTTGACTCAAATATTATTCTCTTTATTCTTTTCTAGGTTTTTAGTCTTTTGCTCTTTTTATATTTTCAATAGCTTGACTTAATTAAGAACAATAAAAAGTTTTTCTAATGAAAGTATCTTTAGCAAAGTGAAATGCTCACACAAGCAAGAAAACGTTCAATCTTTTTTAGTGAATGATGTGCAGTATTGAGAGAACTTGAAGAACGGCTACCTTTTGTTGGTTTGTTGTAGAGGCTTAGAAAAGTTAAAAGTGCATAGCCTTTATATGCATCATAATGTATAAAACCTAATACAAATCGATACTACATGTGCACTTATGATGCTACTTCAATTTCCGATTAAGGGTGAAGCAATAAGGTTTCCTTCTGCTTCTCTTGGGCCCTATGGAAATTCTCATATCCCTAAAGAACTACCCTCAAAAGCCAAGGGAACCATGTGTCCAAGCAATAACTTCAACTTTTCCAACTTTATCTTTGTTTTCTTGTAAAAATCTAAAGTATTTCAATGGTGATGCACCATAGTGCGCTCTCCTTCTCACACTCTCCATGACGATATCCTCGGAGCAGAAAATCGAGCTCCTAAGGCCGCACACGATACTCTGCTCAGAGACCGCAGAAAAACACAGAGCACAGGGAGCACGAAGACAGACTTCTTTGGTCTTACAAATGTAGTCAAACTTACAGTCTGTGACTGACCAGGCCACTATATGTTTTATTAAAGAACATATACAAAGAAGTGTCCAGTGGCCATTTGGCCTTTCACATGGACACTAACGGTAACAATCTCCCAGTAAAGGCCAATATGGCCAAAGTAACTATGGGTGAAAAATAAAGAATGATAAAGAATACCTGAGTGTAAGTATACAAACTATACCTCCCACTTGATGGGCATGTTACACAGTATACAAGTGACTGTGTAAGATCATGAATCAAGTAACTCCCATCAAGTGACAACAGTGTCGAAAGCTATCCTGTGGTAGATCTTTAGCCAAAGCATCTATAGCATTATCTTGAGTGTGAACCCTCTCAAGAATAATGCACTCAGTGGCTAAGCAATCTCAGATGAAGTGATACCTCACCTCAATGTGCTTGTTCTTTGCATGATAGACCGAATTCTTAGCCAAAGCAATGGCACTCTGACTATCACTGAGAAAACGAGGTACATGCTAAGGTAAACCCATACCACAAGCAAAACGAGAAAGCCACAACGCTTCCTTACATGCCTCACTTGTTGCAACATACTCTGCTTCTGTGGTGGAAACAACTATACATTCTTGAAGACGAGATCGCCAAGAGATAGCACCTCCAACAAAATGAAAAATGTACCCTGATGTAGACTTACGATTGTCTACACAACCAACATAGTCAGAATCTGTGTAACCAATAATGGATGCTTTCCCTCTACCTAAGCATAGACACTTGTCCTTAGTGCCACTCAGATATCTTAAAATCATCTTGACCGCTTCCCAATGTTTCTTGCCAGGATTAGACATATATCTACTCACAACTCCCACTGCAAATGCAATGTCTGGTCTCGTAGCTACCATAGCATACATGCGACTACCAACAGCAAACTAATAGGGAATTTTGGTCATGAATTCCTTTTCCTCATCTGATTTGGGGCAATCATCCTTGCTCAATTTCACATATGTGGGTAAAGGTGTACTCAATGCCTTTCCACCCTGCATATTGAACATGTGAAGTAATTTGGATATGTACTCACTTTGAGACAAGTATATGCATCTTTTGCTCCTATCACGAGTAATGCGCATGCCAAGAATACCCAAATCCGTCATATCAAATGTATGACTCAACTTCTTTTTGAGAATTGACAAATCATAAGAGGACTTCCCAGCAATCAGCATATCATAGACATAAAGTATCAAGAATATCAAGCTGCCATCTGAGCATCTCTTTTTGTAGAGATAATGATCCTCATTGCTTCGAGAATAGCCTTGAGACTTCATAAAAGCATCAAACTTTTGGTATCATTGTCTAGGGGACTGTTTAAGTCCATACAAGCTCTTCTTAAGCTTACAAACTAGACTTTCTTTGCCAGGAACTACATAACCCTCTGGTTGGTCCATATAGATCTCATCTATAAGATCTCCATGCAAGAAAGCAATTTTCACATCCATTTGGACTAGCTCTAAGTCCTCCATTGCAACGAATCCAAGCAACATGTGCAAGGTAGTAATCTTGACCACTGGAGAGAAGATTTCCTCGAAATCAACACCATATTGTTGCTTAAAACCCTTTGCAACAAGTCGTGCTTTATACTTTGGACAAGCATTATCTGATGTGAATTTCAGCTTATATACCCATTTACATGGTAAAGCTTTCCTGCCCTTTTGCAAAGGTACCAAATCCCAAGTACCATTCTTGTGAATAGAATCCAACTCACTCTTCATGACATGCTCCCACTTGATGTGGCCCTCTATCTGCATAGCCTCTTTGTAGCAAGAGGGCTCACCAGCATCTGTTAGCATAACAACATCTAAACCTAGAACATATCTATTAGGTGGATGTGAGACACGTGTAGAATGTCTCAATGGTTGTTGAACAGGAATACGTGCTTACTGACATGAATGGACATTCTCTTGAACATCCCTATCTGCAACATTTTTATGCATGCTAACTAGAGGACTAGTATCCTCAAACACCACTCTTCTCACTTCAACCTCCTTAATGGGATGTTTATGCATCTTAGACTCATTGAAAATGACATCACTACTTCTGATCATTGACCGTGTTTCAAGATCCCATAAGCGATATCCAAATTGTCCTTCTCGACCATATCCAAGAAAAATGCATTTCTTTGACTTATGATCCAACTTTTGTCTAAGATTCTTTGGTATATGAACATATTCTTCACACCCAAAAACTCGAAGATGATCATAATATGGTGGCTTCCCTGTCCATAACTCTTGTGCCACTGGCAAACCTTTGGCAGTACTAGGTGAAAGGTTAATCACATGAACTGCAGTTAATACTACTTCTGCCCAAAAACCTTGTGAGAGGTTTGCATGATGCAACATAGAGAATACTCTATCTTGAATAGTTCTATTCATCCTCTCAGCTACACCATTCTATACTGGGGTATAAGGAGCTGTAACTCTCTAGGAATCCCTCTAGACTGACAAAAAGGCTGAATTCATGTGAGGTATACTCACCCCCATTATCTGAACATAAAACCTTACACTTAGTTCCTTTTTCAGTCTCAACTGAAGCAAGCCATTTTTTGAAAGTAGGGAACACCTCATCCTTTGATTTGATAGGATATACCCAAACTTTTCTAGTAGCATCATCTATGAAAGTGACAAAGTAAAGAGAACAACGTAAGGACCTAGTCGGCATAGGACCACACACATCTGTATCAACGAGATCTAAAGGCTGAATTGAAGAGTCAATGTGCATTCTATGCACATTTCTAGTTTGCTTTCCATATTGACAATGCTCACAAAATGAAAAATCGGAGAAAGATAAAACAAGTAAGTATCCAAAACGAGAAAGATTTTCCATTCCACTACGAGATATATGGCCCAAACAACCATGCCAAATACAAGCCATAGATTGTTTAGTAACAGCTAACAAGTGTTCTTTCTGTGATACAAATAAAGGATAAAGTGAGCCAACTTTGCTTCCTTTTTCAATAACCATATTGCCCTTTGATATGCGAAAGGACTGAGCATAGAAGACCACCTCGTAACCAAGGTCATCAAGTTGACCAACTGACATCAAACTGCATGATAACTGAGGTACATGGCGTACATTATGCATAGTAAATTTTGAACCATCAATGAACTGCACAACCACATCTCTAATCCCCACAACATCACACTGGTAAGAATCACCAAGTCTCACGGTACCAAGAGACTTTGCTGCATAATTAGAGAACCATTCTCTATGTGGTATCACATGGAAAGAAGCACCAAAATCTAGCAACCAGGTGTGGGAAAGAGAATCAGCCATAAGAGCCTCAGTTGGCACAGTACTATCAAGTGTCAACACATCAGCATCATCAGAAATAGCATTAATTTCTTCAATCTTCACAGTCGAAGTAGATGGTGCAGGTAATTTTTTAACATGCCCATCAACATTCTATCCTTTACCTTTACCATTCTTTAATGCGTAACAGTCTTTCTTCATGTGTCCTTTCTTATGACAATAATAGCATTCGATATCCCTCTTCCTTGATTTACTTCTGCTCTTATTCCGTTGACCACTCTTTTCCTTGTTCTTGCTCCTGCCACATTGTTGATTCTTTCCTTGGTAAGAATCACAAACATTATATGCATCTGCACTCTGAGTGCCAACCATGGATTTTCTACGAATCTCCTCACTCAAGAGTGCTCAACATATGTCATCATAGACGAGTTTACCACCAGGTGCACTATTGCTAATAGTTGTGCAAAATGTATCCCATGATGAAGGCAAGGTGCATAACAACAATACTGCTTTCATTTCATTATCCATATCCATTTTTTGAGCCTGTAATTGAGACAATATAGCATCAAACTCGTTTAGATGAGCAGCAACACTATCTGTATACGAAGGTCATATAATTTTCTCATTAGATAAACTTTATTTGATGTCGTCTGTTTTTCATATGTATTGCATAACTTCTTCCAAAGCTCCTTTGCACTTTCACAGTCTAATACTCTAAAGTAAACATTATCTGTTAGGTGCAAGCAAATGGTAGACCTGGCCATTCCATCTAACTCATCGCAATCATCTTCATCCATGTCAACAGGCTTCTTTGAAATTCCATTTACTGGCTTCCATTGCCTCCTTTGAAATGCACATCTTTAATCTGATTCTTCCATGGAGCAAAGTTTGTGCCATCAAATTTTCGGATCTCAAAATGGTCTTTGCCTTGCAAGTTATAGCTCCTCCTTGGAACACTAGCACTAGACCTTGATCCACTTGATGTTCCTTAGACCTTTGATGCCATGATGGTAGAGAACTAAATGGAATGATTATGGAGCTAGAAGAGTCAGAACACCAACGAATAAGTGTATCGAGTAAATCGACCACTATATAGTTGACAAAACCAAAAATCTAGAAAAAATTTGCCAGGGTATCCTCTGCCAAATGAGCGTATGACTAGTGTCAAAATATCATAAAACTACAAGTACTGACATGTTTTCCTGCATAGTGAATCATTGACTCCACTGCATATAATCAGTTACCCAATAGAAGCCAACTACGCTTATCGAGCACCTATGAACAACTATCAAACATCTCCTATGGTGAGGCTGGGTAAGTCTTCCACCTGCATCACCAAAGAGATCCCGACATCTGGGTGTCTCCCAGTTAAGAAAACCTCACCACAACCCTCTTTATCAAACGTAAAAGGCTTTATGCAAAGAACATAACCACTATATCAATCACCACATGGACGTACATAAGCGGTATCCACAGAAGCGTACATAATGTGTATGTGCTCAATATATGTAGTAAAATGCCACCAAAAGGCTGAATGCACAGCCCAAAAACTAACCAATAATGCCTGCAAGTGTCTATCAACTCTGATGTTTTTGGCTCAAAAAACTTGCATAAATTTGCAACGGTTGCTCCCACCAAAACTGAACTCTTTCAAGAAACCTATAGTCTTGCGAGTGTGGCTGAAAACACAACCCCAAAGATTGATATTTAATGTTCGAGAAGTACAAAGAACACTCTTCTTGGTGTTCTTGGACTTGTGTGAAGAGAACTATGTGCGGAAGTACTCCAAAACGGCTCCAAAAGACACCCCAAAAATGCTTCAGAAAATAGGCTTTGAACGCAAAGAATGAAGCTTTGAGGGACCAAAACATGTTCAAGGTAATTTCAACCTTAGTCTTTCCCCTTCTTCGGACACCACAAGAGTGTAGCTTAGTGGCAAGAGATTGCCACGATTAAGCGATCTCCGTAGGGAACAGTACTAGGAAGGGTGACCTTTCGAGAAGTATCGGGAACCTCTATATTCCTTGATCGTTGAGGTCCTCCCTCGCATGCAGCCAATAGCACCAACAGTGACTTCGGTGACTCAGATGACAAGGTATGCCAAGGTCTATGCCTTGGTCGCCGCCTTAGTCGTAAGCCTTGGAGAAAGCGGGGGGGAGGGGTGCTAGCTTCGCTCGCACAAAAGGAACAAAGCTTTTGCATCAAACTACTCTGATACCAGTGAAGTATTTCGATGGCAATGCACCACAGTGCACTCTCCTTCTCGCGCTCTCCATGATGATATCCTTGTTGGAGATAGACGTCTGCGGAAGCACGCGAACAGCACAAGGAAGAAGAAGAAGCTTGGAGCACAAACACACAATACTGAATGTATTACTAGAGAATGTACAAAGATAAGTAGCCCATTAGGGCAATAGGCGTATATACAAGCCGGGGGAAAAAAACCTCCTAAAGAGGGAAAAATGTGCCCCGGTGGTCCTAGAGTGTTCACACACATCACTACCTAAATATATCAACAAATCCCCCCTGGGAGTGATGCGGTGAACAAGGAGCTGGCACTCATGTATAAGGAAGTGCCAAGCTATGTGGAAATCACTCCACAAAAGGAAGTAAGCCCAAAGCTTTGCGGAAAGCTTCAAACTTCTCCCTAGGCAGAGCCTTCGTGAAAAGGTCTGCAATGTTCTCCTGTGTGGGCACATATGCCAAGCTGATCTCCCCAGCAGAGAACCTCTCCCTGACATAGTGATAATGCACCTCAATGTGCTTAGTGCGAGCATGGAACACAGGGTTCCTCGCAACTGCCAATGCGCTCTGACTGTCAGTGAAGATGGTGGTGGCAGAAGACTGGCCAACACCCAAATCAGCCATAAGGCGTCTGAGCCACACACACTCAACAGTCGCTGTGAAAGCTGCCCTATACTCAGCCTCACAACTGGAAGTGGCCACAGTAGGCTGCTCCTTGCTCAACCAAGATATACATGAGCTACCAAGCATGAAGCAAAAACCACTGGTGGACACACGAGTGTCATAGCAACCAGCCCCATCTGAGTCAAAAAAAGCATGCAAATCTGGCGGTAGTGATCCCCCCTTGGGATAAAACAACCCAAGTAGCCGAGTACCACTCAAGTAGCGAAAGATGCACTTAACCGCTTTCCAATGCGTGACTCTTGGGCAATGCATAAACCTGCTCATCTGTGAGACAGCAAACTGAATATCTGGCCGAGTAATGCATAAGTAAATCAAGCATCCAACAGCCTGCTGATAGAGAACAGCATCAAATGCATCTCCAGCATCATGAAGACTCAATCGTAAACCTGTCTCCATAGGAGTGGCAATAGGCTTACAGTCTTCAAGGCCAAAACGCTGCAATAATATGTCAATATATTTCGTTTGACACAAAGCCATTCCACCATCAACGTGCATAAACTGAATGCCCAAATAGTGATGCAAATGCCCCAAATCAGACATCTCAAATGAGGCATGCAAATCAGCCTTAAAATCAGCAATATGTGTCTCAATAGGACCAGTGAGCAGCATGTCATCAACATAGACAACAATGATCAGAAGTACATCATTAGCACGTTTAACATGTAAGGTGCTTTCAGTTGGACTGTTCTCAAAACCATGTGCAATTAGATAGGCATGTATCTTCTCATACCAAGCACGTGGTGCTTGCTTTAAACCATATAATGCCTTTTTTCACTTGCAAACCTGGTTTTCATGCCCTTTCTGCACAAAGCCACGGGGCTGAAAAACATACACTTCTTCATGCAAGTCACCATTCAGAAATGTTGTTTTAATGTCCAACTGATGTACATTCCAACCATGATGGGATGCAAGTGCACAAATGCTCCGAACAGTAGTCATACAGCATGTAGGTGCAAAGGTCTCATCAAAATCAATGCCTCTTTCCTGTGCATAACCCTTTGCAACAAGCCTAGCCTTATACCTATCAACTGTACCATCAGGTTTACGCTTCAGCTTGTATACCCTTAGTGCCAATGGCCTTCTTGCCAAGAGGCAAGTCACATAAAGACCATGTACCATTCTTCATGATAGCATCATATTCAGATTGCATAGCAGCCATCCAATTTTCTGAATTTTATGCTTCATCAAAAGAAACAGGCTCATTCTCATCACAGAGACTAGATGCAGCCATAGCATAGCAATCTGATGCAAAGGAGGCACTATGAAAGCCTGAACGAGTACGATATAACAAAGGTGCATCTAATTTGTTGTCACGCAAAGTCTGCACCAGCCATTTTGGCATAGTTTTTGCCTGCCCAATATCAGCTCTCTCATCAACAAGTGCATCATGTAAATTTGCATTAGAAATGGAATGATCTGCATCATCATATGAAACCTGCAAAGGCTGAGAAGTTGCCTCATTAGGACCAGCACTAGCCTGTCCACTTGTAAAAAGAGGCATCAAAGTATCATACATGTCTTTGGAGCTAACAGATGTCTCCTTAGTACATGAAAGCAATGGCTGAATAGCATCTTCCACAAAGACAACATCACGGCTAACCAGAATGCGTTTAGTCTGTGGATGATACAGACGATAGCCTTTACTTTCAGAACTGTACCCAACAAAAATACATTTTACTGCCTTATCATCCAATTTTCTGCGATGTTGTTCAGGCACTAATGCATATGCCAAACAACCAAAAACACGTAGATGAGCAACAGATGGCTTGCGGTCATGCCAAGCCTCATATGGAGTGATAGACTGCAACGCTTTAGTGGGACACCTGTTCAGTACATATGCTACACACATGACAACCTCAAGCTAGAAACTATGTGGTAAAGCCTGACTTTTGACCATGCACCTCGCCATCTCCATGAGTGACCTGTTCTTTCGTTCAGCAACTCCATTTTGTTGAGGTGTATACGGCACTGTACACTGGTGTTTTATCCCACGTTCAGCCAGAAATGCATTAAAATCTAAAGACATATATTCCCCCCCTCGATCAGAACGGAGGGTGCCCATATTACATGCTGACAGATTTTCTGCCAAAACCAAAAACTGTTTGAAGCACATGAACACTTCCGACTTTGCTTTGAGTGGATATACCCATGCATGCCTGGAAAAATCATCAATGAAAGTCACGAAGTAAAGGTAATTTCCAAAAGAGGGTGTCTGCATAGGACCACAGACATCACTATGTACAAGCTGCAATTTCTGCGTAGTCCAAACTGAACCATCTTTTGGAAAGGAAGAACGCTGCATTTTGCCCAAAATACAGCCTTCACAAACATGTTTTCCAGGTGCCTCAAGTTTGGGCAAAGAGGACACCATTTCAAATTTCTGCAGGCGTAACAAATTAGCAAAATTCAGATGACCAAAGCATGCATGCCAAAGCTTTGCATCTGACATAGCCTGAGAATCATGAACTGCACATGCCGAATCATACACAGATCTTTCATAGTCTATGAGCTTATACAACCCACGACATAAAATGCCAGAAGCAATAATCACATCGCCATTTGAGAGATCATGGACTGTACACCTGTCATCAACGAATTTCACAACCAAGCCAATCTTGGCTAATGCAGAAACTGATAACAGGTTCTTTTTTATCCCTGGCACAAATAAAGCATCTGACAAAGTGAAAGAACTACCATCAGCAGTAGTCAGAATGATCTTACCAACTCCCATAATAGGATAAGAGGAGTTATGTGACAGTATTCCCTATAGGGGCAGGCTCGAGTGAAGAGAAGAAACTGCGCTGTGAGGTAATATGTTTGGTCGCCCCACAGTCAAAGTACCAAACATCTGAGTCTACTGCAGACATGCACTGATCATGAGAAGATGGGTCAAAACTGCAGACAGTAGTAAACGCCCATTCTTCTTCCTGCACAAGATTTGCAGACTCTGTTTTTGGTGTAGAGGCCTCTGCAACAACCATTCCAGCCTCTTTCTTCTTTGCCTCTTTAGCAGCCAAATTTGGACAGTTCTTTATAATATGATCATTTCCTTTACAGTACTTGCAGAACAATTTCTGCTTTTCTGATTTCTTCTCATCTTTATCCTGGTTCTTCGATTGTGCAACATTTGCAGATTTCTGCTTACTAGTAGAAGAGCTCCATTTTCCTTTGCCCTTCTGACTAGCCAGGAAAGCTTGATCTGCAACATGCATAATGGACCTGTTCTGCCTAGACTGATCTTCTTGCAATAGAACAGAGACTAATTCCTCAAATGACAAGGCATTCGGATTGCCTTTCATCATCAACCGAAGAGTAGAGGCAAAACTCTAATATGAATCAGGAAGACCATTCAGAACGGTCTACACAAGTGAGCTATCTGGTATAACCTCATCAGCAGAAATCAATTGTTCCTTCAGGTCTTTGATCTTTGTAAGAAAACTGTCCATAGAATCACCTTCATTCATGTGCTCACTCTCCAACTGTTTTCGGAGGTAAGCAACACGAGCCTCATTCTTAGCCTGGTACAAAGTGGTAAGTGTATCCCAAGCATCCTTTGCTGTTCTGCAAGAGCGAATGTGAGGAATAATGGCACGTTTGACAGACAAAGCTATCAATGCATGTGCCTGGGCATCTCTGCCATCCCAACGAATCTGCTCTGTAGTAGGTGCAACAGAAACAGCAGCATGAACAGGAATCTACGGAATATCATCTTCGACACCATCTTCATCAGCTCCAACACCTGTATTTGCAGTACCTGTCGTTACAGGTGTAACAGGACGTCTTTCAACACCCTGCACAATGTTCCACAATCCTTTTGCAACTAGTACATGTCGCATCATATAAGCCCATAATGGGTAGTTGGTACCATCCAACTTATCCTCAACAGACAACATACGGAATACATCACTACTTTCAGCCATGGCCGATGACTAAAATACCTTGATGCAGAAAATTGACTGTATCTCAAAAAATTAAACGGAACTGCCCAGACAAGTTCTGCTAGACCTGTAGCAGACTTCGAGATGCTTAAACTGGCAAACAGAAACTGGTATATACCTTTGGCACAAAAGGACGAAATAGCCTGCACAAGCGCTGCGATAGTGCGTTCGGAGGCCAAAACGAGATCAGATCGCGATTTCGGAAACACCCTGAGTATGCTCACCAAATTGCGAATCTGAGACTGCAAACGGAGGAGTGTCGACGGCGCCCTAGAAGAAGCGACGACCTGCTCTGATACCAATTGTTGGAGATAGACGTCTGCGGAAGCACGCGAACAGCACAAGGAAGAAGAAGAAGCTTGGAGCACAAACACACAATACTGAATGTATTACTAGAGAATGTACAAAGATAAGTAGCCCATTAGGGCAATAGGCGTATATACAAGCCGGGGGAAAAAAACCTCCTAAAGAGGGAAAAAAGTGCCCCGGCGGTCCTAGAGTGTTCACACACATCAATACCTAAATATATCAACAATCCTCGGAGTAGAAAATCGAGCTCCTAAGGCCGCACACGGTACTCTGCTCAGAGATTGCAGAATACGCAGAAAAACACAGTACACAGGGAGCACAAAGACAGACTTCTTAGGTCTTACAAACGTGGTTGAACTTAGAGTCTGTGACTGACCAGGCCACTATATGTTTTATTAAAGAACATATACAAAGAAGTGTCCAATGGCCATTTGGCCTTTCACATGGACACTAACGGTAACAAAATCAATGAGTCAATGAGTTCTTAAGTCAATCTAAAACGCTAACAACTAAACATGGCATATCATGTTTCATGTTAGGCTCACTATCATGGGGAGGGCAACTGGTCGGATCATGCTGGTGTTTCTTATATGCCTATATGTGGTCAAACAAGGTGTTTGTACCATGTCTTAGGTGATTAGGGGTAGATTGGCAATAATTTGACTAATCAATTACCTTAAAACACATAATCATTCCCATTTAAACCAATTAGACCCTTCTCATAATGTAATGAATGTAGGATCCTAGCATAATATCAAAGGGATACATCAGTGGTTCCTTGTTTAATAGTTGTTGGTGCAAATATCCAAGCCCTCACATTTGGCTTAGCATGGAGGATTATGTGTGGAAGCATGTGTTGATCCCTATGAATCATGGCCTGTAACAATTAGTCATTTACCACTTTTAAAATTCTTTTACTTGAGAGAATCTTCCAAGACCATATATCTCGTGGAATTATGAGCGATAAGAGCTACGAATTTCATTTGGTAGAATCACTCCTCATTTAGAGGAAGCACTTTTAAGTGGATCCTTGTTTGAATTTCAAATTCAAATTTGAAGAAAATCTTATAAAAGGACTTGTAAATCTTGCGGCCTTTAGGCCTCTTCTTGGAGCTCACTTTCTAATCAATTGTAGAGGTTGAGTAGCTTAGACCATAGCTCACTCATCCCACTGTCATTGGGCATCATCATAATGCCAATGATCTTGTAAAATCATGTGCCATATACATCATTGATCATCTCTGTCTACTTCTCTATTATGACTACTCAGAATAGTGAACTTTGCATGATCATATCTCAATGATTTCTCCATGATTTTGCATGTTCTATAGCTTGTTGGAACCAGCTCAAAGTTTACTTCAGCTACCAAATTTTCATTACATTTGCTTTAGCAAATTGTGAGAAATCTATGTCGAAGTGCTCTCTAGTCAATCACTCCTCAGTCCCTAAAAAGTCGTTGGTAAGCATCTGATTGCTAAATTTATTTCTCAATGTATGGTTTATCATTGTATGTGATTCCACTTGTAATAATTAGCCATCTAAGCTAATTAGATACCCTCAAAAGGAATTTGGTTAATTGCTACTGTATTGTGAGCACTGAGCAAAAGATCCAGCAGGTGTCATGACCAAAATAGCAAGTTTTGAGTGACTAGCTATTTGTGAAGTAATCAGTTTTGATTCAATTGTTTGAAGAATCAACTCCAAAGTACATGGGTACTTATTTGGTGTCATTTGCAAGCTAAAAGGGCCTACTATCAAACTCTAAAGTAAAATAGGGAAGGTACAAAGTAGGTTTTGCCAGTACCACCTCATTTTCTTGAGGTATCCATCCATCTCTTCCAACAATAGCTAATATAGAGATTGTACTCTAAAGAAAATATTACATAGAAGCTTCTCTAATTCATGAAACACAAATGAAACTGGAATCTATTCAACTTCAAAAGACACAACACTATGACTTTTGAAGGTCTCATAGATCGGTAAGTAGATCTTTGTAGAAAAATGCTCATCCTCAACTCACTAGAAGCACAAAGCCTCTAAATGAATGCATGACCATGGCTTCCTTTAGTCAGAGACTCTTCAATCTTCAATCAAGAACTCTTCAAACTTCAGTCACTTCAATAACTGGATAAGTTTGTATAAAATGGACATAAAAACAAAAAAAATCTCTTAATACATTAGAATACATAAAAACTACACTCATGCTTTCCTAATAATAACTTTGTTATTTTTTTTATTTTATTCTTATTCATTTATTTATTTCCCATTTATTTAATTTCATTTTCCTATTTTTCTGTTATTTTTCTACTTTTCTAGTTTTCTTTTTCTATTTTATAAATTCACTAATTTCTAGTTCTTTTATTTCCAAATAGTTTTCTTTTCTATTTTTCTTATTTTTCTTTTATGTTTTATGACTTTAATTTATTTCTCTCTATTTTTACGTTTTTTTTTTTGCCAATGTCATCTTCTAATTCCATTTTCATTTCTTTGTTTAATAATTTATTTCACTAAATATTTACTTTCTAATCCTAAAACCAC
>CM035427.1:144286288-144308788 GCA_020310875.1 Ceratopteris richardii | reverse complement strand
ATGCCAAGCTGATCTCCCCAGCAGAGAACCTCTCCCTAAGATAGTGATAATGCACCTCAATGTGCTTAGTGCGAGCATGGAACACAGGGTTTCTCGCAACTGCAAATGCACTTTGACTGTCAGTGAAGATGGTGGTGGGAAAAGATTGACCAACACCCAAATCAGCCATAAGGCGTCTAAGCCACACACACTCAATAGTCGCTCTGAAAGCTACCCTATACTCAGCCTAACAACTAGAAGTGGCCATAGTAGGCTGCTTCTTGCTCAACCAAGATATACATGAGCTACCAAGCATGAAGCAAAAGCCACTAGTGGACACACGAGTGTCATAGCAACCAGCCCAATCAGAGTTAGAAAAAGAATGCAAATCTGGCGGTAGTGATCCCCTCTTGGGATAAAACAACCCAAGTAGCCGAGTACCACTCAAATAGCAAAAGATGCGCTTAACTGCCTGCCAATGCTTGACTCCTGGGCAATGCATAAACCTGCTCATCTGTGAGATAGCAAATTGAATATCTGGCCGAGTAATGCATAAGTAAATCAAGCATCCAATAGCCTGCTGATAAAGAACAGCATCAAATTCATCTCCAGCATCATGAAGACTCAATCATAAACCTGTCTCCATAGGAGTGGCAATCGGCTTACAGTCTTCAAGGCCAAAATGCTGCAATAATGTGTCAATATATTGTGTTTGACACAAAGCAATTCCACCATCAACTTGCATAAACTGAATGCCCAAATAGTGATGCAAATGCCCCAAATCAGATATCTCAAATGAGGCATGCAAATCAGCCTTAAAATCAGTAATATGCTTCTCAATAGGACCAGTGAGCAGCACTTCGTCAACATAGACAACAATGATCAGAAGCACATCATTAGCACGCTTAACATATAAGGTGCTTTCAATAGGACTGTTCTCAAAACCATGTGCAATCAGATAGGCATGTATCTTCTCATACCAAGCACATGGTGCTTGCTTTAAACCATATAATGCCTTCTTTAACCTGCACACCTGGTTTTCATGCCCTTTCTACACAAAGCCATGGGGCTGAAAAACATACACTTCTTCATGCAAGTCACCATTCAGAAATGTTGTTTTAATGTCCAACTGATTTACATTCCAACCATGATGAGCTCCAAGTGCACAGATGCTCCGAACAGTAGTCATACGGCATGTAGGTGCAAAGTTCTCATCAAAATCAATGCCTCTTTCCTATGCATAACCCTTTGCAACAAGCCTAGCCTTAGACCTGTCAACTGTACCATCCGATTTACGCTTCAGCTTGTATACCCACTTAGTGCCAATGGCCTTCTTGCCAGGAGGCAAGTCACATAAAGACCAAGTACCATCTTCATTATAGCATCATATTCAGATTGCATAGCAACCATCCAATTTTCTAAATTTTGTGCTTCATCAAACGAAACAGGCTCATTCTCATCACAGAGACTAGATGCAACCATAGCATAGCAATCTGATGCAAAAGAGGCACTATGAGAGCCTGAACGTGTATGATATGACAGAGGTGCATCTAATTTGCTGTCACGCAAAGTGTGCACCATCCATTTTGGAATAGTTTTTGCCTGCTCAATATCAGCTCTCTCATCAACTAGTGCATCACGTAAATGTGCATCAGAAATGGAATGGTCTGCATCACCACAAGAAACCTACAAAGGTTGAGAAGTTGCCTCATTGGGACCAGCACTAGATTGTCCACCTGTAAAAAGAGGCAGCAAAGTATCATACATGTCTTTGGAGCTAACAGATGTCTCCTTAGTGCATGAAAGCAATGGCTGAATAGCATCTTCCACAAAAACAACATCACGGCTAACCAGAATGTGTTTAGTCTGTGGATGATACAGACGATAGCCTTTACTTTCAGAACTGTACCCAACAAAAATACATTTTACTGCTTTATCATCCAATTTTCTGCAATGTTGTTCATGCACTAATGCATATGCCAAACAACCAAAAACATGCAAATGAGCAACAGATGGCTTGCGATCATGCCAAGCCTCATATGGAGTGATAGACTATAGCACTTTAGTGGGACACCTGTTCAGTACATATGTTGCACACATGACAGCCTCAAGCCAGAAACTATGTGGTAAAGCCTGACTCTTGACCATACACCTCGCCATCTCCATGAGTGACCTGTTCTTTCGTTCAGCAACTCCATTTTGTTGAGGTGTATACGACATTGTATACTGGTGTTTTATCCCACGTTCAGCCAGAAATGCATTAAAATCAGAAGACATATATTCCCCCCCTCGATCAGAATGGAGGGTGCCCATTTTACATGCTGACATATTTTTAGCCAAAACCAAAAATTTTTTGAAGCACATGAACACTTCAGACTTTGCCTTCAATGGATATACCCATGCATGCCTGGAAAAATCATCGACGAAAGTCATGAAGTAAAGATAATTCCCAAAAGAAGGTGTTTGCATAGGACCACAGACATCACTATGTACAAGTTGCAATTTCTGAGTAGCCCAAACTGAACCATCTTTTGGAAAGGACGAACGCTGCATTTTGCCCAAAATATAGCCTTCACAAACATGTCTTCCAGGTGCCTCAAGTTTGGGCAAAGAGGACACTATTTCAAATTTTTGCAGGCATATCAAACTAGCAAAGTTCAGATGACCAAAGCGTGCATGCAAAAGCTTTGCATCTGACATAGCCTGAGAATCATTTATTGCACATGCCAAATCATTTATAGATCTTTCATAGTCTATGAGCTTATACAGTCCACGACATAAATGCCAGAAGCAATAATCACATCGCCATTTGACAGATCATGAACTGTACACCTGTCATCAACAAATTTCACAACCAAGCCAATCTTGGCTAATGCAGAAACTGATAACAGGTTCTTCTTGATCCCTGGCACAAATAAAGCATCTGACAAAGTGAAAGAACTACCATCAGCAGTAGTCAAAATGATCTTATCAACTCCCATAAAAGGATAAGAGGAGTTGTTGGCACATGTAACAATATTCCCTGTAGGGGCAGGCCTCGAGTGAAGAGAAGAAACTGCGCTACAAGGTAATATGTTTGATCGCCCCACTGTCAAAATACCAAACATCTGAGTCTATTGCAGACATGCACTGCTCATGAGAAGATGGGTCAAAATTGCAAATAGTAGTAAACACCCATTCTTCTTCCAACACAAGATTACCAGACTCTGTTTTTGGTGTAGAGGCCTCTGCAACAACCATTCCAGCTTCTTTCTTCTTTGCCTCTTTAGCAGCTAGTTTTGGACAGTTCTTTATGATATGATCATTCCCTTTACAGTACTTACAAAATAATTTTTGCTTATCTGATTTTTTCTCATCTTTCTCTTTCTTCTTTGAATGTGCAGAATGAGCAAATTTCTGCTTACTAGTTGAAGAGCTCCATTTTCCTTTGCCCTTCTGACTAGCCAGGAAAGCTTGATCTGCAACTCGCATAATGGACCTATTCTGCCTGGACTGATCTTCTTGCAACAGAACGGAGACTAACTCCTCAAATGATAAGGCATTTGGATTGCCTTTCATCATCAACCGAAGAGTAGAAGCAAAACTCTGATATGAATCAGGAAGACCATTGAGAACGGTCTACACAAGTGAGCTATCTGGTATAACTTCATCAACAGAAATCAATTGTTCCTTCAAGTCTTTGATCTTCGTTAGGAAAATGTCCATAGAATCACCTTCATTCATGTGCTCACTCTCCAACTGTTTTCGGAAGTAAGCAGCACAAGCCTCATTCCTAGCTTGGTACAATGTGGTAAGTGTATCCTAAGCATCCTTAGTTGTTTTGTAAGAGCGAATATGAGGAATAATGGCACGTTTGACAGACAAAGCTATCGATGCATGTGCTTGAGCATCTCTGCCATCCCAGCGAATCTGCTCTGCAGTAGGTGCAGCAGAAATCACAGCATGAACAGGAATATGCATAATACCATCATCTTCGACATCTTCTACATCAGCTTCAGTACCTGTAGTTGTAACATTTGCAGGTGTGATAGAACGTTTTTCGACACCCTGCACAATGTTCCACACTCCTTTTGCAACCAACACATGTCGCATCATATAAGCCCATAACGGGTAGTTGGTACCATCCAACTTATCCTCAACAGCCAACATACGGAATACATCACTGCTTTCAGCCATGGCCGATGACTGAAATACCTTGATGCAAAAAAATGATTGTATCTCAAAAAGTTGAACAGAACTGCCAAGATGAATTCCGCTAGACCTGTAGCAAACTTCGAGACGCTTATACTGGCGAAGAGAAATCGGTATATAGCTTTGGCACAAAAAGACAAAATAGCTTGCACAAGCGCTATGATAGTGTGTTCGGAGGCCGAAACGAGGTCAGATCGCGATTTCGGCACCAGAAAGCGAAGCAGTTTTGATCTCGAAAACACGCTGAGTATGCTCACCAAAATTCATGTGATTCTAAGACTGCAAATGGAGGAGTGTCGATGGCGCCCTAGATGAAGCAACGACCTGCTCTAATACCAATTGTTGGAGTTAGACGTCTGCGAAAGCATGCGAATAGCACAAGGAAGAAGAAGAAGCTTGGATCACAACACACAATACTGAATGTAGTACTAGAGAATGTACAAAGATAAGTAGTCCATTAGGGCAATAGGCGTATATACAAGCCGGGGGAAAAAACCTCCTAAAGAGGGAAAAAAGTGCCCCGGTGATCCTACTGTGTTCACACACATCACTACCTAAACATATCAACAAATATAACCCTTCATTCATGGTCCCTTTGAGATATCTGAGTATCCTCTTGGCAGCTTCCATGTGAGGTTTCCTAGGTGTCTGCATAAATAGACTTAGCACACTCACACTGTAACATATATCAACCTTTGTCAATGTGGCATAGTTCAAAATACGCACAAGGCTTTGATAACTTGTCACATCTTCTATGAGTTCACCTTCATGTGAGCTCAATTTATGATTAACCTCCATTGGAGTACCTACAATCCTGCAATCTTGCATCTTGAATTTCGCCAACATGTCTTTAATGTACTTTCTTTGAGTAAGAAACAAACCATGATCTTTTTAGACAACTTCCAATCCTAGGAAGTAGGTAAGTGAACCCACATCACTTATCTTGAATTCTTCTCTCATCTATTCTTTGATTCTCTTCATGCCATCTGTATCATTTCCTATAAGTATAATATCATCTACATACACACACAAATAGATGGCTTCATAATTACTCCTTTTTATGAATAGTGATGGATCTGCCTTGCTAGGTTGAAATCCTTTATCCTGCAAGAATGAGACAAGCCTGTGATTCCAAGCCCTTGGGGCTTGTTTGAGTCCATATAAAGCTTTATTAAGTTTACATACATAATCAGGATATATGTGATTCTCAAAACTAGGTGGTTGTGCCATATATACCTCTTCTGTTATCCATCCATTAAGAAATGCATTTTTTACATCCAAATGAAGTATCTTCCAATTCTTGGAAGAGGCAATATTAAGCAAAACCCTAATTGTGGGCATCTTTGCCACAACAGAGAAGGTCTCTTCATAATCAATTCCCTGAGTTTGTGCAAAGCCTTTTTCCACAAGCCTTGCCTTATACCTGTTAATGGAGCCACCTAAGTTCTTCTTCAATTTTTAAATCCACCTTGAGCCTATCACTTTCATTGATGGAGACTTGGGAACCAACTCCCAAGTGTTATTCTCCTCAAGAGCTTCAATTTCTTCTTCCATTGCTTGTCTCGATTCTGATTTCTTCTTTGCTTCCTCAAATGTTGAGGGTTTCTCTTGATTTATGTCCTGTGTTAGATAGATTGAATGTTTAGTGACTAGAGAAGTATCAAACCCATACCTTTCTGGTTTTTTTTTCTCCTTCATGGACCTTCTTAGGCCATGATGTGGTGATTCTGCCTCTTGTCCAAGTTCCTACACTTTTGCTTTACCTTTAGACTTCCACATTTTGATTTTTTCATACTGAGTTGCTTCATCATCTTCTGAGGTATCCTGCTCTTCAACTTTAGAATAATTATACTTAACAAGTTTTGGAAAATCTTCTTCAAGATCATAAGGTAGGTTGACCTTTCTACATGAATCTTCATACCAAGAACTATTCTCATCAAATACTACATCTCTACTCACCAAGAATCCTTTGGTTGTTGGGTTGTATAATCTGTAGCCCTTTTGATTGTTGTCATATCCAATGAATACACACCTTTCTACTTTGGGATCCATCTTGCCTCTAACCTATGAAGGAAGTTTCTCCTATTTTTGATAGGTATGCAAAAGAAAGCAGACCCCCGATTGCATGGCGTTTTGTGAAAGTTTTGGAGAAAGTGGACTTTTTCTAAATTTGGGGATTGCACACTTCTTTGGGTGGTGATCAAACTCTGCTATAGGGAGACTTGCACATCAACAAAGGGGACACACAAAAATCAGAGAATCACCTTGTGATTGAGAGTGAGAGTGAGAGTGAGAGTGTGATTGAGAGTGCAAGTGTGAATGATATTGTGATAGCTTGGGGGTGGTCGGGAAGTAGAGGCTTCGTGAAGAAGCTAATTTTCGAAGCTATTGTAACCATTGATTCTCATCCATAATATCATAATTCCTCTTTCTCTGACTCATATCTTTTCTACTCTTTCGCATCACATTTTCTCTTATCTTGTGTAATCTCTGCATTTTTCTCTCCTCATTTATTCTTGAGTGATCAAAAGATTGTGATTGGGGATAGATAGTGATTGATGAAATGTTACAAGATAGGTAGTCATTGAGGAAACGCTCAAGATAGGTAGTCATTGAGGAAACGCTCAAGTGGTATCAGAGCAAAATCGATTCTCGGGAACGATAAAAGGTTTGACGCAGAAGGTGCATGAGCAAGAGGAGCTTATTCAGAAGCTTCTTGGAGATTTATGCAAAGAACAAGGTGGAAAGCAGCTAGAAGGTGCAACAAATTTATTCTTTGAACTAAATGATGAAGTGGATGAAGGTGCGAGAACATCTAGTGTGCCTTGAGGAAAACAAAAATGCAATTATGAAGATATGGAACCAAGTGAGTTTACCCTTAACCAAGTCTTCAAGAAGACAAATTTGAATGGTTTGGATGGTGAGAAGAAGAGTGGCGAAGATCTTAAGGCATGGATTGAAGAGCTCGAGGATTTCTTTGAACTTCGACAATTTAGTGATGAGTCCAAGGCAAAAGTTGGGATCCTGCACCTATGTGGTATCATGAAACTATGGTGGAAGTCTTATATGCAGACTCGAACATTTTCTGGTCCGGTTTTATGGAAGAAGTTTAGAGAACAAGCTGAAAAAAGCTATTGTTCTCCACGCTACCATATGGAGAAGAAGATGGAATTCTACAATCTTCGACAACAAGAAAGTAATAAGCATAGCTTCTCTATTGATGAGTACAAAGAGAACTTCCTATGTCTTCACAAATATGCATTGGAGGTTAGTGGTGACACTCTGAAGAGCAAATTTATTGAAAGACCATGAGGAACTTCTCTATCAAGTCAAGGATCTGGATGCATCAATTCTCTCGATGTTGTTGCAATGGCTGAGAATTTTGAGAAGATGGAGAAGTTCAATTTGCAGAAGCCAAATTGAAGCAGATTCATTGTGACAGGACATAGGCCACAGAGACCTGTTGCAATGAACATGAACAATTCAAGGAAGACTCCATCTTCTAATAACCAAGGTAAGAATCCTCCTCAAGTGGAAAATCAAAGGAGGCGTCAACAAATCTATTGGCAAAAAGACCCTGATTTTATTGAGAGGGCAAAAAGACTTGATCTATGTTTTCATTGCGGGGAGCGAGGGCATCACACATGAGTGCCCGAATAAGGCAGTCTTTCGGCCCGCACAATCAAAGGCAATAAACATCATCAAGGAAGGAACAAGGATTGAGAAAGCAGATAATGGAGGTAAGTGCCATAACTCTACTTTACATTGCATGGTGGCTAATTCTATCCCAAAGGCTTCTGTAATTACGATTTCATGTATGATTTTTATGCATAAAATCAGATTTCTAATCGATTCAGGTAGTACACATTGTTTTCTATCTTTCAAATTGGTACAGAATTTGGTGATACCTCTAAATATGCAGATAACTAGACATGTAGAGATGGCCAATGGATGACTACATTATACGAAAGGATACATTGAAAATCTTGCATTTACTTTTTTTGATAGGTTTTTTTCTTGAAGTTTTCATGTGATTGAGATGAAACAGAGTGATGCAATCATATGCATGGACTAGTTAGTTCAAAATTCTACAACAATTGATTGTTAACAAAGAAAAATAACTTTAAGGCTAGATGATGAATCTATCCACATTCTAGGTGATGCATATAATCCTAAACCTATTCTTATCTCTGCTATGCAGATAATTAGAGGTATATGTGATGGTTGTAAAACATTTATAATGTATGTGAACAATCTGCATGAGGAAGATAATGATGAAACTATTCCAAATTATGTAGAAAATCTTTTGAAAGAATATGCCAATGTATTTCCAAAACACTTGCCTGCTATACCTTCACCTAGGCAGATTGACCATGCCATTGACCTATATCCAAGGAGTGAACCATATTCTAGAGCACCTTATAGATTTAACATCGATGAATTAAAGGAGCTTAAGATTCAATCAGATGATGTTTTGAAGAAAAGCTTGATAAGACTGAGTGTCTCACCTTGGGGTGCACCTGTATTATTTCAGAAGAAGAAAGACGGCTCTTATAGATTATGCATTGACTATAGGGGGTCGAATAAAAGAACAATTAAACATAAGTATCCACTCCCTCACATAGATGAGAAATTTGTTCAATTAAGAGAAGCAAGTGTATTCACTAAGATTGACTTAAGATCTGGATGTCACCAAATTAGGATCAAAACAGAGGATATTCCCAAGATAGCTTTTCGAACACGATATGGTCACTATGAGTTTACGATTTTACCTTTCGGATTAACAAATGCTCTTGCCAAATTTATGTGCTTGATGAACAATAATTTTCATGATTACCTAGACAAATTCATCTTAGTATTTATTGATGATATATTTGTATACTCTAAAGAGGATCCTAAGCATGCGGTACAACTCAAGAAGACTTTGCAAACTCTTAGAGAACACAAATTGTATGGAAAGAAGAGTAAGTGTTTCTTTGCTAAGGATAAACTTGTGTACCTAGGAAGATTCATATCAAAAGAAGGAATCCATATAGATGAAGATAAAGTAAAAACAATATTTGATTGGCCGATTCCTACGACTCTAAGGGATGTTAGATGTTTTCTTGGGTTGGTGCAATATGAAAGAGTGCATATTAAGTATTTCTCTAAGATAGCTACTCCCCTCACAGAATTGACTAAAAAATAATGTAGGATTCTCATGGAGTGATGTCTGTCAAAAACCATTTGAAACATTGAAACAAAAAGTTGTTGAAAATTGTGTTTTGAAAATACCATAAATGGGAAAGCCTTTTGTTGTTGCATGTGGTGCAAGTGGTAGTCAGATAGGATGTGTTTTTTCACAGGATGGTAGGGTGGTCGCATATGAGCCCAAAAAATTAAGAAAATGTGAACTTAACTATCCGATTCATGATCTAGAAATGCTTGCTATTGTGCATGCACTTAAGGATTGGAGACATATATCATTAGGGGTTACGTTTGAATTGAAAATAGATCATGAGAGTCCAAAATACATTTTCACACAACCACTACTTAACAACAGGCAGAAGCATCGGATTGAATTATTAAGCGGGTATGATTTTGACATTAAGTATCTGGCTGGTAAGGAAAATAAGTTCATTGATGCATTGAGTTGAAGACCTTAATGTAATCTCCTTTCTGTAATAAATTCTGATTTTCTCAATCAAATTCTGATTTTCTGTAATTAATGTGATTGGGGATAGATAGTGATTGAGGAAACGCTACAAGATAGATAGTGAATGAGAAAACGCTGCACTAAGTCTTCATTTATGTCGCGAGGTCAACAAGACTTGATCAAGCTTGGCAATGTTTGTCCAAGAACTTGTGATTCAAACTACTCCAAAGTTTGCCCAAGTTTTGGCAATAAAACTCCTTTTGGAATTTTTCACTCGACTTCCATTTATCCAATGGAAAGTGTGAAAAGAGTAAGTTGTTCCGGTTTTGAATAGAGTAAAATATTCCAAGTATGTAGTATGCAACCATGATGATGGTAATTAAGTCTGGGGAAGGTACAACATAATGTCTGCCTAACCTTAAAGGGATTTCTTAAAGGTTAAATCCAAAAGTATGAGTAAATGCTTAGACTTATACAATAGAGAGATTTATAAAAAATCCTCGAGATAGCTACTTAAAGCTTTAGTAAGAAGGGAATCTAAAGACAAGAAGTGAAAAAGCTCTTGTTGCTACAAGTTGGTTTTGTATAACCAATTAGACTTCAATTTGAGAAAGTCAAAAACTTGGAATTATGGTTGGTTTTTTTTTTAAGTCCTACCAAAGAAGGATGGATGTTCTATCCAAAGGTCTTCAATTTTCCAAGGAAAAAGCATGAAATCATGAAACAATCGTGTGAAGAAAAAAAAAACCTAGAAATTCAAGTTAGAGGTAATGCCTGAAACTTCACAATTCTTTTAAAGAATTGAAGTGAGAAGGTACTCTATCAAGATATGGTTAGACTTTAGGATAAATATTACTCACACTTCAATGTGAATATCAAATAGGGTGGTATGGGACACCAGATTTTATACTCAGATTGATGTAGGAAAGATGGTATGGGACATCAAACGATGGGATGATATTACCTTTTAGTCCTGGAATAAATCTTGAAGTAACATTTTATCTCAAGGGAATGAAAATTTTAAAGGAGAAGTTTAAATTGAAGGAGGATAAAGGCATAGTATTTAAAAGATACTTCAAGATCAAGTAAGTCTGATTCACTTGAATTTGATTCGGAAAACTAGAATTTTGGTTGGACCAAATAGACAACTTGGATGTTTATACAATGGTTTACTCTCAACCAACATTTACTTGATTTGTGCACTCAACTGAAGGACTAGATTGTCCTGATGGGTTTTAAAAATCCTATGTAAAATGTAGGAGAAGGTTTGCCATTTACTTGTGGTGAACCTTACTTTAGTTTAATCAAATCAAGTCCAAAATGAAATTATCCAACTTAGGACACTTTTCTCAAAGACTTTAGCTAAAAGTTTTTGGGAATTTTCAATCATATCAACAATTCCTAACTTCTCTATTCTAGAGTGTAATGAACCCTTGAAAGTCATTAGTTTTGCTAGCTAACTTGAAGCAAACTCAAATGAATGAGTCAACTTAGACTTATCATCTTTTGAGGATTGAATGAGTTCTGGTACAGAACATCTAGCTGGGATGTTTAATTTAGTAACCTTGTTCCAATCGACTAACCCAAGTTTCGTGAAAAGAATTAGATACTCTATCTGAGTCAATCCCAAAAGATTCAAAAAGAGGAAAGAAGAAACTAAAACTCTATGCAACCAATTCAAACTTCTAAAATACTTGAACTTACTATGAGTCGAATTCTAGGTGATTCAAGAGTTGAACTTCTCAAAGATCTTTTTCAAAAAAGTATTGAAGCATTTTTTCTATCTGTAAGAGAAATAGACTAGATTCTCAAAAAGATTCATAGAGTAAATATAAAACATCATCCAACCACAAGATACAAGTGTGATATCCAACATTAGTGTGTTGACCCACTAATGTTCTATTGATGAGTTTTTAATCAAATAATGCTTCACTTGAGACTAGTTCATGCCTACATTCAATCTTTATGACTGCCTACTAGGAGTGCAATTCGTATACATTACTTTGAGTCAAAGAATTGAATTTACCAAGTTACATTAGGAACTTGGTGCTTGACTTACTCTGTCTATTCCTTAGTTGAAAGGATCATTTCAATGTCAAAGTCCTACTTCTTCATAAATTTATCAAATATTTCTAAATCAACAACACTTTATCTTGAAGTGTTGCATATTGAAAATAAGAACAAGTCTTTGCCTTATTTGAAAAAGAAGATCTTGGAATTTACTTATTTCATATCTTCTTAAGTCATGCCCAAAAATAGACTAGTAATTCGAATCCACCTAGTTCACATGTTCTTGCCCAGATCGCACTTAGTAAAACAATGAGTTGGCCAGGGATGTTTTTAGATCCACCCTTTTTATTCAACTTTGATCAGTTTATCAAAAAGCAAAGCTAGATGGTGTTTTGAATCATTTGGGCAGGGATCGCATCAAAGAGATGAAACATGTTCTTCTATTTTTAGAACATGAGGCTTGGGGTTTGCCCACAGTATCTATAAAGCTCTCAAAAGTCACGAGATTGAGAAAATCTATATAATTTAGTTTGTATCAACTCATGCGAGTGAGAGAGAGAGAGAGAGAAGAGTGAAAGAGAGATTTTGTATGACTGAGTACAGTCGGGCTTCTCTGAGTGAGAAAGCGCCTGTAAAAATTTTGAGTTTCCATAGCTATCAAAAGAAACAATAGAAGTTCTGTGTATGAGACTCTCTCCTCCATCTTCATACTTTGTCTACTGTGTAATGATCTCAAAAGTTCAAGTTTCCCAAGCAATGAAAGGTTTCCTATTTTGGTAGCTCATACAAGGTAAACTTGTGAAGATCATAACTTGGTGTGTAGTGCAAAGTTTTTAGCAAATAACAACTTATTGGAAAGCTCTTTTTTTCTACTTTCATCCACCAGAAGATCTATGCAAAATAATATTTATGCTAAGAGAAATAATCAAAAGAGTGAAGGTATGTCATTTCAATGACTAGAAATTTCTATAGAAGCAAAGTTCTCAGTTTAAGCAATCATTTCTCAAAGTTTGGAGAAGCATTGACTTAATGGTCAACATAGAGGTTGTCTAGTGTCACATTAATTCATTTCGTGTGATGTTTCATACATAAACAAGTGGTATCAGAGCAAAAAGATTCTAGAGAGTAGAAGACGTCAAAGGTACGATAACTTTTGGAAAGTTTTCATTAAATTTTGAAAGTTGAAGCATTCAAAGACACAAGGCATCGAAAGATTATTTCAAAAGTATATTCATACACAAAGAATTCCAAAAGGTATTATTCTTTAGCCTTTAAACTCATAGGCTGAAGCAAAAGCAAAGAATTATGGCAGATCATATCTCCATTGACAAACTGGAGAGAGATAATTATCCTGCATGGGTAATGAGAATGGAAGCCTTACTTATGAGTAAGGATCTCATGGTGTACATAATAGGTGATGAAGAGAATCCAATATTTGAAGATGAAAGCCAACCAAAGAAAGAAGAGTTGGATGCTTTAAAGTATTGGTAGAAGAAGGATGCAAGTGCAAAGGCTTACATCTACAATACAATATCATATCATTTGCTACCACACATCAAAGGATTGGAATTAGCTAAAGATATATGGAATGCATTGGAATATCATTTCCAAAGTACTACCAAAGCAAGGAAAGCAAGTCTATGGTCAGCGTTTACTACATTCAAGAAGAAGCCAACTCAAAGTATTAGTGATTATGTCACTAGGATAAAGGATCTAGCAGATAGTCTTGGATCCATAGATGAAGATGTTGAAGAACACATATTAATTGCTGAATTGCTTGCAGGTTTGAGAGGAGATGAAAAGTGGAAACCTTTTGTCTTGTCAATAGAACTTTCTTTGAATCATTATGTTCCAGATTTGAATCAATTGCTTGGTTTAATGCTCACATTTGAGCGAGACATGAAGGGAGATGGTGTTGGATGTGTGTAGAAGTGCGAGAGACACACGAGAAGCACACACAAGGAGCACAAATGCAGCAAGACACACAGAGAAGACGATGGCTGGAATAGCTCTCTCTATTGACGATGAACTGAACTAAAGTAAGAGCTGAATAATATCCCTAAGTACAAAGTACCACCACATATGAGTGAATCATGTATGTGGTAACATGGGGAAAAAACCTCTAGCCAGCACTAGAGTAAAAAGTGCCCATGTATAGGGAAAAGGTTCGCATCAAAGCTACTTGGGGAACACATAGGTGTAACAAACCCCCGTGGAGCGAATGATGTGAACACATATAGGGAGTGACAGATCAGCACCCACAAGGTCATAAGCCTGAAGCTTTGCAAAAAGCTTCAAACTTTTCCCGTGGAAGAGCTTTGGTGAATATGTCTGCCACATTATCTTGTGTAGGCACATATACCAAATCAATATCTCTTGCATGAAGGCGCTCTCTCACATAGTGATAATGCACCTCAATATGTTTGGTCCGTGCATGAAACACTAGGTTTCGTGCAACAGCCAAAGCACTCTGACTATCAATGAGAATATGCGTAGCAGCATCAATCTCCATGCAAAGATCCATCAATAGGCGTCTCAACCATATACACTCCACTATGGCTGTGAAAACTGCCCTGTACTCAGCTTCACAACTCGATGTCGCCACTGTAGGTTGCTTCTTACTCAACCAAGATATGCATGATTCTCCAAGGAAAAAGCAATTATCACTAGTGGACACGCGAGTATCATAACAAACAGCCCAATCACTATCTGTAAAAGCATGCAAGCATGGCTGAATATCTCTGCCATAAAAGAGACCTAAGCTCAAAGTGCCTCGGAGATATCTAAACACACGTTTCACCGCTTGCCATTGCTTAGTGCCAGGGCTATGCATGAATCGACTCAACTGGGAAACTGCATACTATATATCCGGCCTTGTGTTGCATGCATATATAAGACACCCCACAACTTGCTGATAAAGAGAAGTGGTCAAAGAGAACTGAGAACCTGAATCCTGGCTCAACTGGTGTGGAAACTGGCTTGCAATCCTCAAAGGCAAAACGCTGAAGTAGTTTCTCAACATAATTTGCTTGATGCATAACAATTCCCCCCTCAACGGACACAAACTGGATGCCAAGATAGTAGCTCAAAAGAACAAGATAAGTGACATCAAAAGTATGCTGCAAATCAGCCATAAGAATCTCAAGTTTTGCATGACATGACCCAGTCAAAAGTATGTCATTGACATAAAGAACAAGCACTATAAGATCAGACCCATTTTTGCGTAAATAGAGTGTGCTTTCAATCGGACTACATGTGAAGCCAAGAGCAATCAAGTGCTTATGGATTTTTTCATACCATGCATGTGGAGGTTGCTTGAGACCATACAAGGCTTTATGCAAGTGACAGACCATATGCTCTTTCCCTTTCATAGCAAATCCAGGAGATTGCTTCACATAAACCTCTTCTTGCGATTCACCATTCAAGAAGGATGTTTTTATGTCCAACTGATGCACTTTCCAACCTCGATGGGTAGCCAATGCAACCACGGTACGAATGGTAGTCATGCATGAAGTAGGTGCAAATGTTTCCTCATAATCAATGCCATATTGTTGCACATATCCTTTGGCAACCAATCTAGCTTTGTAGCGATCAATGTTACCATCAGATTTTCTCTTAATCTTATATAGCCACTTTGTACCAATGGCATTCTTTCCTTTTGGCAATTCACGTAACTCCCAAGTATCATTCCTATGTATGGAATCCGTTTCTGATTGCATAGCACTCATCCATTGTGGATCGTCACATGCATCTTCAAAAGAAAGTGGCTCTTCATTACATGTTGTAGCAATAAGAGAATAATCCACAGAATTACTTGATGCATGGTGGGAGCTTGATCTTGTTCTACCAAGTAAAGGTGCACTCAATTTGTTGTCCAGCAAAGTTTGTTTCAGCCACTTTGGCATAGTTTGTGCACTCTTGATAGACATGCGTTCATTACGTAAAACATCTTCAATATGTACATCATGCATGGGCTGAATTTCATGCTCATTTTCAGCCATATTTTGAGGCAAATGCTCAGCCATATGTGGTTGGAAATTTCCAACAGTTTTGACAATTTTTGGCTGAAATTTTTCAGCCATGTTTGGCTGGAAATTCTCTGCATTTTCAGCCCTATTTGGATGGAATTTTACAGCCCTTTGAGCCTCAGTTGGCTGGTCTACATGTCCATAGTCAAGCGCACCATTTTGGAACAAAGGCATGAGTGTATTGAACACATCTTGTGAGCTAATTGTTGGCTATTTTTTGCATTCAAGTGGAGGGAAAACTGAATTTTCAGCAAATACCACATCTCGACTCACAATAATTGTGTTTGTCAATGGATGATACAAACGATATCCCTTACTTTTAGCACTATAACCAACAAATATGCATTTCTTAACCTTGTCATCAAGTTTGTGATGTTGTTGTGATGGCACAAGAGCATATGCCAAACAACCAAACACACACATATGACTAACCATAGGCTTATGACCATTCCAAGCCTCATAAGGAGTGATGAATCTCAATGCTTTTGTAGGGCAACGATTCAACACATAATTTGCACACATGACCGCTTCCATCCAAAACTTATCAGGAAGATGCTTTCCTTTAACCATACATCGTGCCATTTCAAGAAGAGTTCTATTTTTACGCTCGGCAACACCATTTTATTGATGTGTATATGGCACCATACATTGGTGTGAAATACATCTTTCACGAAGAAAAGCATTAAACTCATGTGACATGTATTCACCACCACGATCCGTGCATAGAGTCAAAAGCTTTTGTGAAGAAAAAATTTCAGCCATAGCTAAAAATGCTTTGAAGCAAGAAAATACCTCATTCTTTGCTTTCATAGGATACATCCATGTATGCCGAGTAGCATCATCAATATAGGTAACAAAATATACATGCTTTCCAAAAGATGGAGTCTTGACAGGACCTCATACATCACTATGAACAAGCTGCAATTTTCTTGTAGTGTGCGTATGACTATCTTTTGGAAAACAAGCACGATGCATTTTTCCAAGAATGCAACCTTCGCATGCATGCTTCTCAATGGACTCAAGTGTAGGCAAGCCAATAACTATGTCATTCTTTTGCAAGTAGAGCAAACTATTGAAGTTCAAGTGACCAAAACGAGCATGCCAAAGTTCCATTTCAGCCATGGAAGAAGTATGAGCAACCAAGGCATTCAAGGCAGCCCTCTTGTATGTATCCACGCGATACAAACCATTACATAATGTATCGGACATCACGATAACATCGCCATTACTAAAATCATGAACCATACACTTATCATCAACAAAGTGCACATGAAGTCCATCTTTGGCAATCAACGGAACTGAAATTAAGTTCTTCTTGATACCGAGCACATACAATGCATTTTTGAAGAGAATCACACCTCCATTTGCAGCCGTAAGCTCAATTTCTCCTACTCCAATGACAGGATAAGAGGCATTGTTTGCACACACCACATGTCTATTGATATATTTAGGTAGTGATGTGTGTGAACACTCTAGGACCGCCGGGGCACTTTTTTCCCTCTTTAGGAGGTTTTTTTCCCCCGGCTTGTATATACGCCTATTGAACTAATGGGCTACTTATCTTTGTACATTCTCTAGTAATACATTCAGTCTTGTGTGTTGTGCTCCAAGCTTCTTCTTCTTCCTTGTGTTGTTCGCGTGCTTCCGCAGACGTCAAACTCTAACAATTGGTATCAGAGCAGGTCGTTGCTTCTTCTAGGGCGCCGTCGACACTCCTCCGTTTGCAGTCTCAGATTCGCACAAAATTTGGTGAGCATACTCAAGGTGTTTTCGAGATCAAAACAGCTTTGCTGTGTGGTGCCGAAATCGCGATCTGAGCTCGTTTCGGCCTCCGAATGCACTATCGCAGCGCTTGTGCAGGCTATTTCGTCCTTTTGTGCCAAAGGTATATACCAGTTTCTGTTCGCCAGTTTAAGCATCTTGAAGTCTGCTACAGGTCTAGTAGAACTCGTCTGGGCAGTTCTGTTCAACTTTTTGAGATACAATCAATTTTCTGCATCAAGGTATTTTAGTCACCGGCCATGGCTGAAAGCAATGATGTATTCCGTATGTTGGCTGTTGAGGATAAGTTGGATGGTACCAACTACCCATTATGGGCTTATATGATGCGACATGTACTGGTTGCAAAAGGATTGTGGAACATTGTGCAGGGTGTTGAAAGACGTCCTGTTACACCTGTAACGACAGGTACTACAAATACAGGTGTTGGAGTTGATGAAGATGGTGTCGAAGATGATATTCCGCAGATTCTTGTTCGTGCTGCTGTTTCTGTTGCACCTACTGCAGAGCAGATTCGTTGGGATGGCAGAGATGCCCAGGCACATGCATTGATAACTTTGTCTGTCAAACGTGTCATTATTCCTCACATTCGCTCTTGCAGAACAGCAAAGGATGCTTGGGATACACTTACCACTTTGTACCATGCTAGGAATGAGGCTCGTGTTGCTTACCTCCGAAAACAGTTGGAGAGTGAGCACATGAATGAAGGTGATTCTATGGACAGTTTTCTTACAAAGATCAAAGACCTGAAGGAACAATTGATTTCTGCTGATGAGGTTATACCAGATAGCTCACTTGTGCAGACCGTTCTGAATGGTCTTCCTGATTCATATCAGAGTTTTGCCTCTACTCTTCGATTGATGATGAAAGGCAATCCGAATGCCTTGTCATTTGAGGAATTAGTCTCTGTTCTGTTGCAGGAAGATCAGTCCAGGCAGAACAAGTCCATTATGCATGTTGCAGATCAAGCTTTCCTGGCTAGTCAGAAGGGCAAAGGAAAATGGAGCTCTTCTACTAGTAAGCAGAAATCTGCAAATGCTGCACAATCGAAGAACCAGGATAAAGATGAGAAGAAATCAGAAAAGCAGAAATTGTTCTGCAAGTACTGTAAAGGAAATGATCATATTATAAAGAACTGTCCAAAACTGGCTGCTAAAGAGGCAAAGAAGAAAGAGGCTGGAATGGTTGTTGCAGAGGCCTCTACACCAAAAACAGAGTCTGCAAATCTTGTGCAGGAAGAAGAATGGGCGTTTACTACTGTCTGCAGTTTTGACCCATCTTCTCATGATCAGTGCATGTCTGCAGTAGACTCAAATGTTTGGTACTTTGATAGTGGGGCGACCAAACATATTACCTCGCAACGCAGTTTCTTCTCTTCACTCGAGCCTGCCCCTACAGGGAATACTGTCACATGCACCAATAACTCCTCTTATCCTGTTATGGGAGTTGGTAAGATCATTCTGACTACTGCTGATGGTAGTTCTTTCACTTTGTCAGATGCTTTATTTGTGCCAGGGATCAAAAAGAACTTGTTATCAGTTTCTGCATTAGCCAAGATTGGCTTGGTTGTGAAATTCGTTGATGACAGGTGTACAGTCCATGATCTCTCAAATGGCGATGTGATTATTGCTTCTGGCATTTTATGTCGTGGGCTGTATAAGCTCATAGAATATGAAAGATCTGTGAATGATTCGGCATGTGCAGTTCATGATTCTCAGGCTATGTCAGATGCAAAGCTTTGGCATGCACGCTTTGGTCATCTGAATTTTGCTAGTTTGTTACGCCTGCAGAAATCTGAAATGGTGTCCTCTTTGCCCAAACTTGAGGCACCTGGAAAACATGTTTGTGAAGGCTGTATTTTGGGCAAAATGCAGCGTTCTTCCTTTCCAAAAGATGGTTCAGTTCGGGCTATGCAGAAATTGCAGCTTGTACATAGTGATGTCTGTGGTCCTATGTAGACACCCTCTTTTGGAAATTACCTTTACTTCGTGACTTTCATTGATGATTTTTCCAGGCATGCATGGGTATATCCACTCAAAGCAAAGTCCGAAGTGTTCATGTGCTTCAAACAGTTTTTGGTTTTGGCTAAAAATCTATCAGCATGTAAAATGGGCACCCTCCGTTCTGATCGAGGGGGGGAATATATGTCTTCAGATTTTAATGCATTTCTGGCTGAACGTGGGATAAAACACCAGTGTACAATGCCGTATACACCTCAACAAAATGGAGTTGCTGAACGAAAGAACAGGTCACTCATGGAGATGGCGAGGTGCATGGTCAAAAGTCAGGCTTTACCACATAGTTTCTGGCTTGAGGCTGTCATGTGTGCAGCATATGTACTGAACAGGTGTCCCACCAAAGCGTTGCAGTCTATCACTCCATATGAGGCTTGGCATGACCGCAAGCCATCTGTTGCTCATCTGCGTGTTTTTGGTTGTTTGGCATATGCATTAGCGCCTGAACAACATCGCAAAAAATTGGATGATAAGGCAGTAAATTGTATTTTTGTTGGGTACAGTTCTGAAAGTAAAGGCTATCGTCTGTATCATCCACAGACTAAACGCATTCTGGTTAGCCGTGATGTTGTCTTTGTGGAAGATGCTATTCAGCCATTGCTTTCATGTACTAAGGAGACATCTGTTAGCTCCAAAGACATGTATGATACTTTGATGCCTCTTTTTACAGGTGGACAGCCTAGTGCTGGTCCTAATGAGGCAACTTCTCAGCCTTTGCAGGTTTCATATGATGATGCAGATCATTCCATTTCTGATGCAGATTTACATGATGCACTTGTTGATGAGAGAGCTGATATTGAACAGGCAAAAACTATGCCAAAATGGCTGGTGCGGACTTTGCATGACAGCAAATTAGATGCACCTTTGTCATATCGTACTCGTTCAGGATCTCATAGTACCTCCTTTGCATCAGATTGCTATGCTATGGCTGCATCTAGTCTTTGTGATGAGAATGAGCCTGTTTCTTTTTATGAAGCACAAAATTCAGAAAATTGGATGGCTGCTATGCAATCTGAATATGATGCTATAATGAAGAATGGTACATGGTCTTTATGTGACTTGCCTCTTGGCAAGAAGGCCATTGGCACTAAGTGGGTATACAAGCTGAAGCGTAAACCTGATGGTACAGTTGACAGGTATAAAGCTAGGCTTGTTGCAAAGGGTTATGCACAGGAAAGAGGCATTGATTTTGATGAGACCTTTGCACCTACATGCTGTATGACTACTGTTCGGAGCATTTGTGCACTTGCAGCCCATCATGGTTGGAATGTACATCAGTTGGACATTAAAACAACATTTATGAATGGTGACTTGCATGAAGAAGTGTATGTTTTTCAGCCCCGTGGCTTTGTGCAGAAAGGGCATGAAAACCAGGTGTGCAGGTTAAAGAAGGCGTTATATGGTTTAAAGCAAGCACCACGTGCTTGGTATGAGAAGATACATGCCTATCTGATTGCACATGGTTTTGAGAACAGTCCAACTGAAAGCACCTTATATGTTAAGCGTGCTAATGATGTGCTTCTGATCATTGTTGTCTATGTAGATGACATGCTGCTCACTGGTCCTCTTGAGAAGCATATTGCTGATTTCAAGGCTGATTTGCATGCCTCATTTGAGATTTCTGATCTGGGGCATTTGCATCACTATTTGGGCATTCAGTTTATGCAAGTTGATGGTGGAATGGCTTTGTGTCAAACGAAATATATTGACACATTATTGCAGCGTTTTGGCCTTGAAGACTGTAAGCCTATTGCCACTCCTATGGAGACAGGTTTACGATTGAGTCTTCATGATGCTGGAGATGCATTTGATGCTGTTCTCTATCAGCAGGCTGTTGGATGCTTGATTTACTTATGCATTACTCAGCCAGATATTCAGTTTGTTGTCTCACAGATGAGCAGGTTTATGCATTGCCCAGGAGTCACGCATTGGAAAGCGGTTAAGCGCATCTTTCGCTACTTGAGTGGTACTCGGCTACTTGGGTTGTTTTATCCCAAGGGGGGATCACTACCGCCAGATTTGCATGCTTTTTCTGACTCAGATTGGGCTGGTTGCTATGACACTTGTGTGTCCACCAGTGGTTTTTGCTTCATGCTTGGTAGCTCATGTATATCTTGGTTGAGCAAGAAGCAGCCTACTGTGGCCACTTCCAGTTGTGAGGCTGAGTATAGGGCAGCTTTCACAGCGACTGTTGAGTGTGTGTGGCTCAGACGCCTTATGGCTGATTTGGGTGTTGGCCAGTCTTCTGCCACCACCATCTTCACTGACAGTCAGAGCGCATTGGCAGTTGCGAGGAACCCTGTGTTCCATGCTCGCAATAAGCACATTGAGGTGCATTATCACTATGTCAGGGAGAGGTTCTCTGCTGGGGAGATCAGCTTGGCATATGTGCCCACGCAGGAGAACATTGCAGACCTTTTCATGAAGGCTCTGCCTAGGGAGAAGTTTGAAGCTTTCCGCAAAGCTTTGGGCTTACTTCCTTTTGTGGAGTGATTTCCACATAGCTCTGCACTTCCTTATACATGAGTGCCAGCTCCTTGTTCACCGCATCACTCCCAGGGGGGATTTGTTGATATATTTAGGTAGTGATGTGTGTGAACACTCTAGGACCTCCGGGGCACTTTTTTCCCTCTTTAGGAGGTTTTTTTCCCCCGGCTTGTGTATACGCCTATTGCCCTAATGGGCTACTTATCTTTGTACATTCTCTAATAATACATTCAGTCTTGTGTGTTGTGCTCCAAGCTTCTTCTTCTTCCTTGTGCTGTTCGCGTGCTTCTGCAAACGTCTAACTCTAACAATGTCCTCCTTTGGGTGCACCTTTCAAAGAGGCAAAAAATCTTTTGCATGATGTTATGTGCTTTGA